>CM065054.1:82726527-82904027 GCA_032883995.1 Coronaproctus castanopsis | reverse complement strand
TGAGCGGATTTTTTCCGCATTTCACACTTTTTTAATTGCCGTTTGACGAGTATGAGTATGAGTAGGAGGGGCAAAAAGAGCATTGTTATTCCTCAACTGACGGTCTAGAGGTAATTATCGCTTTAACCGGATGTGAACTCGTTGCATAATTCAGTTGGTGAAGTGGTTTGGATTTATAGTGTTTACGGAATATTTCCGCCACGCGCAAAATATGTAAGTACATTGTTTCTTTTCATCTTTTGTTTTCGGTTCAATTTTATCGATGTTTATGTTTTAGTTTTTCCCTTTTTTTATCATTCATCTCAAAGACAACTGTGCTACATATTATGTTCAACTCACAAAAATTCTAAGACAAAGGTTTAGCACTTGTCAACGATTAGTCTGTCGAAGTCACAGCCAACGTAAAGTCACCTGTCAGAACTGTCAAGAAGAAGACTATGTTGACGAAGACGACTACTGAAAGTACCTAGATGATGATTGTCACTCTTTTTTTATTTCAATGAAAAATATGCTCATCTCTTTTCTGTTTGTTAAAATTACTTAAGAATTTTCAACGTTACAATTAAGAACTTTTATAATTCAAAATTGCAATAATGAATTATTAAAATTATTTGAGAATTTTTTTCGAATCTTCGAAAATGTTTTCCTTCTCCGATTAATCTTATTTTTTAATACCGAATATTCTGTAATATGTACCTTTAAAATGTTGCGCGAAATTCTGATACGTTGTAAAGTTATGTTTGATTTATTTGACGTTATGTTTCAACAACTATGTAGGTGTCTACTTGTATTTAAAATGTCTATTAAGCCAACCTTTTTTTTTGTTGATTACCATTTTTTCCATTCAACTTGGACATCCACAATTTAAAAACTGAACATATCGCGTGAAATACAAGTTAAAAATTTGAAAAACCACAGCGTGCGGAAATATTTCGCTCACGCGCAAAAAGTTGGTTCCAAATTTACGCGCGTGGTGCAGGGTTAGTAATAATATTTAAAGAAATTACGATTAAAGTTGAACTTTATTGACCGGAATTAAACGGAACGTATAGAAAAGTGTACCCTTGATCGTTGATACGAAGAAAATTGCGAATAGTATAAGGAGGAAAAATCCCGAAAGACACGAACTTGTTCGAAGAAGGTACTCTTTTGTACTGTGTTGTAAGCATTTATCGCTGTTAAATAGATCGTCGAAGAAAGTAAACATTACGTATCGGTGTTTAAAAGATCTAAACCCACAAACGGGGGTAGGTATTCGCGAACGACAAATCTTAATCGCCTGAGTACGCATGAAAATGTTTGGGGAACACGATTAGGACTTTGAGAAGTATACCAAAGCGGAAATACCTCGGATCGTACGATAATATTTTCATGTTAATTTCGAATTTTGAACGTCAAATATATTTTCGCGTCGATGGTGAGTGTCAAAATGGGAATTCCTGTTTTCTTATTCGTTATTTCAGCTCTACTAATATTGTAACGTTTTGATGAAGATTAAGAAAAAAACAACAAAAACGGGCGATTTACTCTCAGCACGAGTTATCCTTAACCCTTTCAGTCGTACATCGTATTAAATGTCAACGTTAAATTATAAATTTTATAGGTCTGTTTATTTTTTAATATCGATTTCTGGGTGAACACGTTCGATAATTTTTAATGAATTTATATAAATATTTTGAAAATTCAGACATTTCACGTATAAGAGAATTTTTGTTAACATTCAAATTTCACGTCCGATATAGTGGACATAAGAGAAAGACAGAAGTAGAAGATACGATGGTAATTACTTTGGACAAAAAATTCCGCTCGTTCGAGCGCATTTTAATAGCGATGGACTAAAAGCGTTGAAAAGTTTAAATTCGTGCCTACTCTAATAGACGCGCATATTTTCGAATGAACTAAATTAAAATAGGTCGGAACGGAATTTCGAAGATCGAAATCAAACGACGAAATTAGTATTGAAAACGAAAAAAAATTCTCAATTACAACTTCACCCGGGGGCAATAAGCAAGGAAAAATGAGAATGACTAAAGAACGAGACGGACTAGAAAACTAACAGGTTGGAGAATTTATGGGGAAAATTAAAATAGTGTAAATTAGGAAAAGACCCTAATCCATACGGGAATATCGGTTAAAATGCTTAAACATCATGCAATTTATAAAAGGAGAAGATAAAAAATAAAATGTAAGAAAATCTTTCATTTAGATACGCAATATTACAAAAGATAACAAAATGAAAATGCGGTTATTTATAACATAATCTGATGGCGAATAGTTTTTAAAAAATATTTATTTTTCCTTCATTTTTATATATATATATTTTTTTAATATTGTATATCTAAATTAATTATTTTCTTATATTTTATGTTTTTCCTTTTACGTTTTTCATAAATAGTACGTATTTTATATATTTTTTTTAATGTCCACTTGATATGGCTTATAGCTGAAGAAAAACTTTTTGGGCTTTACATATATATATATATATATATATATATATATTCACAATACGCCTTTAATATATATATAACTTTCGGATGTATCCAAGAGAAGATAATAAGTAGAAATGATGACAACAGAACTTGATATTAATGTGTAATCTCCAAACAGAGATTTACCCTCTAGCTGAGAGTTATATATATATATATATATATATATATATATATAACATATATTTATGTACAATATAACCGGCTAAATTCGATTTTTAATTTCGAGCTCACTGTGCCGTTCAAGACGTTTGAATCGTGTGTCATGTAGGTTCGCATGACATTCGCCGGACTGTATTGCCTAACATTACATCCTTAAAATCCCTGTATATGTCATCTTTCCGAATGTACCGCGATGACGATGAGATGCTACGCGGAATCGCTGAATAATGTTAATATTGCAATTGTTGGTTGTTTCGCAAGTCTGCAGGCCGTACGTGTGTATATATTAACTTGAGGATTATTTTGCATATTAATAATTTATTATCAATCGTCAATTGAGTACTTTCCAAGTAGCCGATGTAATACTTTTTACTTTAAATGAAGTAATTGTTGCTTCTTTCCATCTACGTCGTTGATTAAATTGTAATTCCGAGTAATTCGCCTTGCGTGTTGTAATTTATTCGACGCTACAAAGAATAATTTTAATATCAATTTTTATAACGTGCGATAATTAACTCTTGGATCATATTTGTATAAAGCTTGTTAACGTTCCATCATATTCTCTATGATCACCAGTTGACGATGATATTAGATATACATTGTTTCAGTGTCTTGTCTTTTTTTGCTATTCGTGTTAATCCAGGAATCAAAATTCCACTTTATAAGTTTCATACTTAGGGTATATTCGGAAGAAATTACGCGCATTAAAATTTAAATTAAGTTTAAGAAATATCTCGTTCGTTGTTTTCATTTCAACTTAATTCAAACGTTATCCCAATGACTCAATAATATCCCAATGACTCAATAATAATATTGAGTCATTTTACTTATTATTAAGTCTTTTACTAGTTATTGTTTTCGTAGATAATGGTATTTACTGGTTAATGATTATATTCATTTATTAAGATGATACTTTGTTTTATAAAAACACCCGTGGATTTATACAAACGAGTTGTTTTTATTATTTTTTAAATTATCTTATATTCTTTTAAATGTAAGTTTGTAAGTCACAAGCTTTTACCGTATAGTTTATTATTTATACTACGATATAAGTTTATATCGAGATTTTATTATAATTTAATGTATTATAAATCGCAAACTCGTTATTTCTCGCTAGAATAAGGGACTATTTATTTTTCATCCATTTTCCGTCACATATTACGTTATTATAATGTGGAGGTCTTTGCGTTCGTTCACGGACCTCTCTATATTTACACGTATATTTTTTTTTTTTTTTTTTTAACAGAGCGAGGTAAAAATCCCACACGGTGATTTTTTTTTTGGAATCCAGCGACGCTTTCTGAGTGCATGTGCTGCTCTCAAAATATATATATATGGTACTTATAAATATATCAGTGTCTTTTGAAGATTTTCCCCCCTAGCGCTCAAAAAAAAAAAAATTATTCGACACTGCTGTTGGGTCTTCTTCATCATCAGTTGCTTGTATCGTCTACAAACATATACTAGTGTTAATATTTTCCGAGATAAGTCGGACATATAAATCTGATATAACACCGGTTCTCTAGTACGCTGCTCTGAGGTATATTGCGTTACGTGAATATTAAGCACCGTTTACATGAATGCGGAAGTAACAATTTGTAAGGCGAGATTTAAGTAACGCGAAGTATCGATTAGGCTTTATAGAGTAGGCCAGTGTGTCATGGTCTACATTTAGAAAAAGGGCGGAGCAATATTCGTAGTTTTTAAGTAATATCAACAACTGCGTGTATCCGTTCTATCGCGCTACGATGATGGCTTTGCTGAAGTCGAATAAAAATGTAACGATTTCAACTATTTATTAAAAAACAAACAAAAAAACGAACATTACACTGGACGCTGTTTAGATGATTTCGTTAAATCGACACTAAGAAATTAAAACTGACCGGCAGCGACTATACGACGCAGTTGCTTCATTCATATTCACCGGATATCGTTATATTTATGTTACGTTCTGCGATTAGAGGTGTAAACGAGAAGAATTGGAAGAAATCTCAATTAAAAACAATAACTACCGTCCGGGCATCTTCGGTGCTGTTTAACATCTGATCATCGGAGGACAAGTAATGCGGATGACGATCTAATAATTGAGATTATCCGAGATAACGGCTATCATTTTAATATGCGGACAGCGTCGATAAGCCGCGTGTTACGTAGATTAACGTAGACATAAACGTAGCAGCGATGCGGAAGATAAAAAATAAATTATTGTTTATCCTATCGCGACAAACCGCCACACAATCGACGATGAAAAGGACGAACGAATAGAGGAAAATTTAACGAAAAAAAAAAATACGATCATTCGGAATCATTCGAATAATAACGAATAATAACGAATACGTCCGGGTTAATTCGTGTATGCCGCAGGAAAATGTCGATTTTTACTTAGAAAACCGAAGCGTTCGGATGATGAAAACGTTTTATGGCGACGTTCGTGTAACTCTGATCAATATAAAACGGAATTTCGAATTCAGCGGTAAAATATTGAAAATAGTTAATATATCGTCTAGCTTGCTCAATACGGAGTAATTCGTCGAGGCATTCGTAAACGTAAATTTTCCTTTGCAAGCGGACACGAGAAATTGGTACGAAATGTCGACGTTCGAGAGTCATACGCGAATAAAACGACTGCGACCTTCGTTCGAACAGAAGAAGAAGATGTAGTGGACAAATCTCACATTATTGTGAAATGTGGGGCGCTGCAACTAATCCGAGACACTATGATTTAGCGATTTCGAAACAAGGCGTCGCGAATACGATCGTACATTTTAATCTGCGCGTACCGACGATTAAAAAATAAACAAATTTCATCGAAAATTACTATATACGTTGTCAATGCGCTAGCCGTTAATTTATCGATTTTAAACGTCTCGAAAGAATTAACTAAATTCGATTTTTCACAATAGATCGTAAATATTCGAAATTTATAATTAATTTATCATTTATAATTAACTCGTCTCGTATTATATTTTACGAGAATTTATCGTCATCGGGTGCTAATCAATATATCTTATTTATACACTCTCCGCCCACTGCTAGTCTTAGACAGATTTTACATAAAAAAAAAAAAATCCAAAATTAATTTCACTTATACTATGACAGATTCGCTTAATCCAGTCTAACTGTTCTTCTTCCTTTATGCTACAGCATGGTGCGGTCGAAGAAACATTCCGATTTCAACGCTTCGTACGAGTTTAATCCGATTATTCAAGGGAGTTTTATACGCTTTCCCCCCCCCCACTCAATATTATTGGAGAGAATTCGCATCTCTTCTCGGAAATATTTTTCTTATTCTACGTATATTCCTGCGAGAGAAGAAAAAAAAACGTTTTTTTTTTTTTTTTTTTGTTTTCCGATCTACGAACATTATACGACCCCAATTTTGAGAATGCGAAATTCGGATTTTATACAAATAAAGCGATGCACGAGGATTATCGATTTACTTTTCGAATCGGTAAGAATAAGAACCGATGTGAACGATGTTGATAAATTGAAATCGAATACAAACGTAATAGGAATCGGTTAATAACGTTCCGAAGAAGGAACTATTTATTATTAGACTCGGAACTGTCTGCGTAAATTGCAAAGAAACTTCATTTAGTAATGTTAATAATAATGATAGAAACGGTATTAATTATTCACGCACTTATGCTCGAGTGGAATAAAAAAAACAATACGAATAATTATATTATTAATACTCACAGTAAAATATTAATAACGATTTATCTCAAATTATGGATTTACTTAAAACAATTGGTTTAAATAAGATACTTTTTTCTTTAAGAAATATCATTTCTAAGTTAAAATCGAGTCGCAGCTCGGATATTTGTAATATAATCACAACCATTATCGTAACACCTTCGTAATGGATTAATATTTATTCTCTTTCTAGGTAAATAACGAAAAACGATATTAGCATTATCGGATGGAATGCAAAATCACGAATAAAATGAACTGGAACATTTCATTTGCCCAAATAATGTTAAAATTGCAGGAATTTCAGAAACTAAAGTAGATGAGAGCACTTACCTAACGATGCCGAACTATCGTTTATTCCGTAATAATAAAACCCGGAGCAGTGGAGGTCTTTACTAATGCATAATAGCATACAGTGCGAAGAAATTCCCACAAACAAAGCACGTTCAGGCGCTGTTGGAGCTAAAGTCTGTGTAGATGGCAAATTGCTAACTATTTATGCGGTTTATAGGCCACCAACAAAACCCGATAAACTTTCAAACTGATATCAAATTTCTTATGCATTCTGCCCCGAAAAAGTTTTATTAATCGGAGATTTTAATGCGAAACATCGTACCTGGAACTGTTACAATGGTAACAATGGTAACAGGGCCGGAAATGAGTTACTTCCGGCAAAATCTGTTTATAAATGTAAAAACCGGACGAAGATGCGCAATTTTATTATTATTATTATTATTATTATTATTATTATTATTATTATTATTTTATTTTTTTTTCGTTCACTTTATTCGCCAATCTATCTCTCGGTCGGCTATATATCTTAGTGTAAGATGAAAGAATCCTGTCCAGTGTGGCGAGGCCTCATTCGATATGTATACAGAATGTATTTAGATCCGTCGATTTTGTGTACTATCTAGTCCGCAGGTTATCTAACAATGCAACTGCCATATTATTCGGATGCGAGTCTAGTTTTGCAGCGTGAATTTTTTTTTTTGCTTACAATTTCGTCCTTTATGTAATCTTCAGATCCGTGCGGAAAGTTTGAATCGTCGCTTAAAACTCTAATTTGTAATTATAATCGCTACGTTAGCCTTATTCCAGCGGTCCGGCAGCTGTCATTTCCAGAACGATTTGATTCGCTTAATAGATTATTTTCAACTCTTCCGACTTTCTCCCCAGAAGCCGGTAACGTTTAATTTTTAGCGCGCTTTATTACGTTTCTTCCGCCATAACCGTTTATACAAGTATATTCCTAAAATACCCGACTTAGTCTTTGAACGGGATAATATTACCGTTCAACGTTACATTACTATCATTTAATCTCGTTATATAGTTTGTTCTACCGAGTTTACCTTCCAACTGGCGGTGTTCAAATAATGCCTCTAGTCGATTATATACGTAGGTTTGAAGAATTTCAGGCGCAGACTATGTCGTACACCCGTCCGATTTACAATTGTTCCAATAAAATAACGTCTTTCTTTCCCGAGAACTACGTTCTTTCTCCTCCATCACTGATCCGGGCTACATTCGATAATATTATCATCGAAAATTTTGCCCATCCTTATTTATACAGATGGATCGAAAAATCAGCTCAGGGAACTGGAGCGTCAGTTTTCATACCGTCTCTTAATATTAGCGGGGCGTACAAATTATCCGATCTTCGTTGCGTATATTTACTGCCGAGTGTGTAATTTCTATCTTTATCATTCTTAATTAATACGAAGCTTCCAGGTAATAATTATCTCATTATCACCGACTCGCAAAGTATTTTAAAGGCTAAAGATTCATCGATTTCATCCGTCATATTGAAACATGGAAAACTCGAGTATATTTGTGTCTTTCTTTTGGGTACCGGGACATCGAGGAATACCCGACAATGAAATTTTAGATAAAGGGGTGGTGTAGTATTCTCATCAGTTTCAACGCGTTCATACATTTTATACAGAACGTAAAAAAACTCTGGCAACAGACGTATACGGAGTGTATACAGCGGTCGCCTCTTACTGCCGTACTATATGCAGCCGTCTCTGCCTAGGTTCCCGTGGTTCTACTTTTTTAAAAACATTAAGCGGCGGAGAGGAACTTATCAGCAGATTGCGATTATTGCTTGTTGTCGAACCGCCTGTTCGTTATGCAGCTTAGAGAAAATCCTAATTGCCCTCTACAATGATCGTGCAGTCGGCAACCCTGATCACGTGTAATGGCCTTCTTTAACAACATTACGCTCTGAACTGTATCTTAAATTACTGCGCGCGTCTCGTAATGGTCCTCCTTATAACGTATTGTCCCTTCTGCATATATATCTCTGTTCGCGGACATTTTTTCTAGAGAAGTTGTCCGAGTTTATAAAAATACGAGTTAGTAATTATAACGGTATCACGTTGGGTAAGCTGTAAAGGCATCCCGATTTAAAAAAAAATACTGATTATTAAAAAAAATCATAAAAAAAAATCTCCGATTACTAAAAATTGCGCGTATATTTGTCATAAACCGATAGTTTGTCAATCGCCAGTTGTATACACACGTATTTGTGTTTATTGGACATCGCAGAATAGCCGTTTCATCTCCGAAAGTAGCAATTTCAACTTTAGGCAGAACGGAAATATCAGCAGTATAGCGGCCACCGCTACCTTAACGCACCCCCGCTTCTATCGGATATATTTGTGATTCTCATTACCATATTTAACGGAAGAGAATCCTTCGCCGAGATATAATTTAAACATAATACGTGTGAAAAGGAAATCCAAGTTTTATTTTACGTAATAAGTCTCCGTGTTAAACTTCATCGTTAACGTCTAAAAACACAAAGTCACTTTTTTTTCTGTTCTACGGATGTTTTTCTCGCGTTATAGTAATTACTTGTTCGACGGTACACCGAGCTATGAAACCGAATTGATGTTCAGGTATGATTTTAATTTTACGAATGCGCATGTAATTCTGGCAAAACTAGAGACGGTTTAGTTTAACTTCGACTTCGGCGTCAACCTATCCTTGCAGATCTTCATTAATCGAACTGTTAATTCGCGCTTTATATCCGATAGCTAGATTCCACTATTGGTTAATAGTATATAAGAAAAACCCTATCAAATCCGCCTACCTATATTATTTCGTTCGACTTTGTCGTTTTTATTTCCGTCTTTTTCTTAATTAATAATCCGTAGGAGGGACACTTATAAGAGAAAATATGAAAATTGCGGTGCTATCGAACAATGTGCAAAATACCTTGCACTAAAAACATCAGAAATGAAGAAGTTCTAAAATTAATGGGAACTGACAAAATGTTCAGTAGTGAAAAAAAACGAAAGATTTTTTTTTTACATTTTACGAGAGGCGAAAAGTGACTCTACCAACGAATAGGAAAAAGGAAACGGGGAACCGATAACATTAAAAAAAAAAAAATACTGGAATTGATAATATGGAAGAAATACGTAGCAAGAAATAAAAATCCCTGATCCTGTTTCATAACACCGAGTTACTACTGGAAGAAATACAATAGGCAATAATTTATTGCTTTCGTCCTAAAAGCTGTAAATCTCCACCATTCGTCCTTTTTTCTTACCTTTTAAACGCGACCTTTTTTTTTTTTTATCCGAACCCTTGTTTTTCTTAACCAAACCGATCATTACCTGCTATATGTATTATTGTATGCGTGTGTTTTTATATATATATATATATATATATATATATATATATATATATATACCTATATATATATATATAACAAACCGTTTCTTCCTCCTATTTTATTCCATATTTTTACGTATATATATTATATATATATATATATATATATATATATATATACACGTGTGTGTTTGCATGTATACATATATGTGTGCTTATATTATTTTATATCACATATATATATATATATATACGTATGTGCGTGCGTTGTCGGATGTGTGAATATATGTATATATATTTTCATACGCATTATACATTAAGATGGCTATATTACTATACAAATTCCAGTTATTTTTTTATTTAAACTATTAGCAATTTGAGAAAATCATTCCAACGAAAGTTACGGGCGATTAAAATACGCGTCTAACGACGGTAGTCGCGTATTTTTATAGCGAATACTCGTCGAGCAAATTGAGGTTAAAGGGTTTCGGGGTTTTGCGCCCTTTTTACGGCCCCTATGATAGATAAGGGGTTCGGATTGGACTTAAAAGAAAGTAGACGTCGAGATCTATAATTTATGTCCTAACGTAAATGTTTTAAAAATTAACCGGTAACGAGAAATCGCGAGTTTAAAATTTGATTTTCGATTTTTAAAAAATTTTTCAGGCATAATTGGTCAGCTGGTTAGTAGCTATATTATATATATATATATATATATATATATATATATATATATATATATATATATATATTAATCATCAATATATATTAGGTTTTTTGCGCGATAAATCGCTTAAGAATGGAGATATTCGACGAATTTAATTTATATATATAACACGCGCGTACATAAATAACGTTTTATAGCGGCGGGCGTGTCTTAAGTTCAACAGCAACTGCAGTATGACGTCATTTCGACGATTTTGGTTTTATCCGATGGCAAATTTCTATAGCAAAAATTAATCTCAGGAAAGCGGGCGTGTCTTAAGTTCAACAGCAACTGCAGTCGACGAATTTGGTTTTATCCGATAGCAAATTTCAGGAAAAATATATATAAATTAACGATATTTTTGTTTTATGTAGACTTCCCACTTGCGGAGCCCATTCAAGGGGCGGGTTTGGTGAATTTTAGTCGGATTTGGGTGAAACTTTTTTTGTTTTATTCATCAGAGCCCCTGAACTATTTGAACGGTATTTAATCACAATTAATCCCCAACAGCTTCCCAAAAATAGGCACTACCCCCGTTCGGTAGCAACCCCTTTGGGTAGCAGAGGCGGATAGAACCCCTAGTTTATCTTCTATATGTTTTATTTTGTTCTTGCTTTTATATAATTGATTTCACATGAAACTATTTTTAAAAACCTAACAAAGACACACGATTAATTTTTCTTTCAGTCGTGTATATTAAAGCAAAATTTTTCTTAAGTTTTTTTTTTTTGGTTTCTACTTTTATTTATATTCCTTTATAGTATAATATAAAATGTTTAAAATCGTGAAGAATTTTTATTTTTCCTGTATCAGATCTTAAATTATTACCCTAAATAACCGCGTGATAGATACAAACATATTGAATAAAATTGCGTTATACATTCATTACATCTTTTATATGATACATATCTATATTTTGGACATCTCGGTAACGATCGATTTCCATGAAATTTTCTACATACACGTAATATATTGATTAATTTAAAATAACCTATATGCAAATGATTGCGCTTATACTATTGTTTTGTTTTACACAATCAACCGATTATTATTAATAATAATATTGTATCGTATTGTATTGCGCCTACACTACTTTTTTTATTTTACACATACATTCGTTTCTTAATATTAACATTTATTAGTGGGAAACTTCGCATTCGCTTCTTGATAATAGTATTTAATAATACAGTATTAAGCAAATTAACGCCGATGAAAACCACATCCTTTTGCAGTTTTCACACACCTGACCAACTCGCACTCCTGAATTACTTAATATCCATCGGTTATCGTCCTCCTTTCTCTATCACTTCCTTAATTTTTTCTAATGACTCCCGTGTTTTCCTCCTTCTTTACAAATTCCTAACCAATTGTAATATCAATATATAATAACTATTTATCAACACGTTAGGATTGCTCCTTAGCAGTGCCAAAAAAAAAAAAAAAAAAAAAAAAACAGTATTAACGATAAATTGTCTGTTCCCTGGTCCGAGATATATGTAGTCCACAATCTCGAGCAGGGAATGTGACTTACGTAAAAGTTGCGCACACATTTCTTTGAAACCAGCTGTACAAGCAGTAACAGCAGTAACATTTAACATGGAAGTAAACAGACAGTTAGCCGAGCAATACTGTGGTGGAATGTTGACATTATAACTCGTGATCATGTAGACCGCACTAATATAAATGATCCCTGCGAACGGGTTGGAAAAATGTTAAATTGAACTACGCAGAATTGAGAACAACTGCAGACGCACTACTTAGTGGTAGCAACATTGTAAAAAAAAAAGAAACGATTTTCTCCAACAGCATGAGATGAACGATTCTCTTGTTTACAAGATCATCAGATAAAAAGTGACGACGACGATGACGACTTCTATGATAATAATGTAACCATGGAAAGTTCACCGACAGGGACAATCATAATAGTGTAGAAAATAGTAAACCTAAAGTTCCTATATTACTCGGGCTGCTGTTAAGCCAAACCCAGCAAGCGTAAAACAGTTTAGGTGCAATTATTAGTAATGACTTATTTATGGGTACTAGCGTTGATCGTCTGTTAAATATGGGAAATACGACGCTAATTTTTTTTTGTGTACTCTAGAGGCACATGCATTTTTATGTTTTGTAAAAGTCTGTTCATTATCTAATGTAACACCAAGGTATTATGTATAAATGTATGTCTGTATACACGCTAATGTCCCGAATCACATTTGAAAATTAATTTTTACTGCTACCACTACATGTGTGCATATATAAATTTTTAAATATTTTGCTACCACCGTAACACCATTATATTGCGCAATATATATATATATATATATATATATATATATATATATATATATATATATATATATATATGTATATATATATGTATATATATATATATGTATATATATATAAAAATAATGTCCTTAATCAAATTTGAAAATTAATACTGCGACTTCATGCGTCTATATAAAATTTTTTAATCGTTTTGCTTCAACTGCAATTCCTCCATATTAGGCTAAAACATTTTGCCACCTTTTCTCACGTACCATACAATATGTACGGTAATAAATTTTGCGAGAATACTTTTTATTAAGAATTTTCATGGATCCGACGTATATTCTTAATATTAATAAGCTTGTTAGAGAAAAGGGTAAATTGTTGATAGTATGTACAAAATTCCATCGTGCCAGCTTGTATCAAAAGCTTTCTCAATGTCTAGTACTGCTAATCCAATGTGTTTACTTTTATTAAAATTAGCAGTGATTTTATCACAATAACGATAACAATAACCATTTATTTCAACAATTTCATTTTTACAGTAACAACTACAAGTAAACTCATTAAGCTGTACGTTTAGTAATAACCTTAGCAAATGAAGAGTATAAAACAATTTGAATTTAAATTAAAATTTAATTTTTATAATAAATATATTAAATATATTACGTAGGAAAAATTATAATAAAAAATCTACACAAAAGAACGAAACGCTATAATTAACCTTAAATTAGTCGTAATAATAATTTAAATCGCATAATTGATTTTTAAATTAAATTAAATTACATAATTATAAAAAATCTGTGCATAAGTCTACGATGTTTATATTTAGTGTAACGCTTACGTAGGATGCAGATGCGACATATCGTAACTGCAAAAGCTCATTATCGTGCTTTTAATTAGCTCGTTATCGTGATTATCACACTTTTTATACAATTTTTGCGATAATTTGATAATATATGCGTGATATATGGAAATTTCGATTGATTATGTAAGTGTGGTATTTTGCCATATCGTGTAGCATTCAGCGAAATTCTGCAGCAATGATTTTGCATTATCTGTAATTTGCATAAGTATTATCAGATACATCAGACCACACAAGACATGCATATGTCACAATCTTGATCGGATTACGGTAGTATAGATTAGTTTTTTATTTAACTAAGACCGGACCTTTTATTAAATACGGGGTACGGAATGTGGATAGCTTTATGAGCTCTATCAACAGCATACTTAACGTGATTATTAAACGTTAAACGACTATCCGTTATCACTCCTAAATACTTAACCTCTTTAACAAATTGAATTTACTTGAATTTCACCACAATGTCAGACAAGGGTGGTGGTCTTCTTCTTGAGAATAAGATGGCCTCTGTTTTTTCAGTATTAAGGTTTAGTTTCCACCGCTGGTAATATTTAGAAATTGAGTTTCAGAGGTTTCGCCTTCTAGTAGTATTCATCTAGATAGAATACAAGAATGCTCACGCCAAGGCTAGTTGGACAATTAAAGAAGTCAAGCGGAAATCATGGCAAGAATTCATTTCCAAGATCATTCCATCGATATCTTCAAACATGATATGGTCGAAAATTAGGACCCTCGAACAACCACGCTCCTTTTTAACTCCTTCAGTACTGAACAGCGCCCCTAAGCTTATATTCATAATCTGTAGTATTATTTTTGAAGCGTGTGGTATCTTATTGTTTTAAGATTCTCGCACTTGTTTGATCCCAGTTTTTTCGTAGTTGGAACTATTATAGAAGTTCTATGTTCCTCCGGTTATTTGCCTGTCTCGTATATTTTGTAATCTAATTCAAATAATTGATCTTAAAAATATGATAGGAAAATGGAACGATTAAAACAACGGAAATAAAAGATAAGATCAGTAACGAAATTAGAGATCAAGAGGATAACAAGAAATACTGGAAGGCATACATTGAAGAATTATATGAAGAACGTTCTGCAACCATATGAACCCTAAAATGGTAAATAACTAGGCCGAATACAATATAATGAGAGTGGAATTTGATGTAGGTTTGAAATATTTAAAAAACAACAAATATCCAGGTATCGATAATATACCACTTGAACTACTGAAAAATAATGGTAAAATAATGACAGATAAACTGTAACATTATCCTCTCCATTTACAATATTCTAGTTGATTGATATTCCTATAATCTTCCTCTCTCGCTTCATCTCCTCTTCAAATATTACCGTGTTTCATTGTCTCTGTTCCTTAATCTAATCCTCTTTTCCTACCGTGGCCTTTAGCATTAGCTGCTGTACAAGGGACATAATTAATTAATTAATTTCTCCTTTATGCCTTGGCTTGTAGGCCACTTATTGTGGATGACGGAAATCAAAATTATCTGAAATTTGAGTGTACGCCATATCATAAATATATAATATACACGTTAGTTTTTATGGTGGAGAGAAGATGTAAAAGAAAGTAATAATAAATTTTAATAATTTGCAATTATGAATATTTTGAGGAATATAAATTGTAATATTAGTAACCTGGCGAGTTCCTTCAGACATAATTTATTGTCCCTTCATATACATTACAATCTTTACAAAATGTGTGCGTGTGCACACACACACACACACGCATATATATATATATATATATATAATGAATGAGTTTAATTTCCTCCCAAATATTTATCGCAGATACACATATACAAACCAAACACACACACACATATATATATGCGCGTGTTCCTATTCTAAAATGTGATATATGAAAAATTAAGATAATTTTTTTTTTAAATGCTTAATTATTGTAATGTAGTAAAATACTCGTCGTTTTCATATCATTATTGTTAGGACTGCCCTGTTATTATATTATTACACGTTTATTGCTACATTAAGAAAATAATGAAATAAAATTAACGATCTTTAAATTTGAAACAATTTCTAGTCAGAAATTAGTAATCCATTTAATATGTGTATAATATTATTACCATCGGATATACTGCATCCAGGAATGGAAATGTGAATCGCAATAGCAAGGATATGATAAACCACATTGTCTCAAGATTGATACGTCGACAAGTCGTATTAATAATTAATTAAATTTAATTTGATATATTACGAAGTCCATTTCATAAGTCTCCTATTTCGAATTTTAATCTCAAAATTGGTGTCGTTTCTGACTCTTTGATACCGGTTTGTATCGAAAAAGAAATTTGAGAATCAGTAAAGAACCTCCCATTTGCAACTTGATCCCCAAATTTTTTCTACAGTTTTACTGATTTGCTTTGTTCTTAATTTCATATCGTTAGTGCTTGTCTTTAGATGTATAGAAACTAAACTTGTTGGTAAAGCCATTTTTTAAAAATCGGCATTAAACTTTTTGTTTTGATTATGCTTCATTCATAATGATTTTTGCTGTTTCCAATTTCGCTTACATTTATTTTCATTCCCGAGATATTTATAAAACCAGTTTAACAATTTTCGTAAGACAACTAATAATAAATTTAAATAATTTGTAATGTCGAGTATTTTAAGCGAAAATAAAAATTTAATTTTTAAATTATAATGACCCAACAACAACAACAACAACAACAACGTATATTTCAGCATAATTTACATTGAGTATACACAAACCAAAAATTTTAAATAATAATTACGTAACGCCCAACATGGCTCGCCGTACATCAGAAATAATAATACAAAGACCCGTAATAAATAAAAGAAGTAATTATACTTATACTTATAATGACAGCAAAAAATAATTGAAAAAAAAACTGTACAGCAAAAAAAAACAAAAAATTAAGATAGTAATAATAAAACAAAAGAAAAAACACGTTAGACATTAAAAAATAAATAAAGAAGGAATATTAGTTTCTAAAATAGGCGCCGCAAAAACATTACAACAGGTTATGTTTGAGCCTCCTATGTTTATATTTACTATACATAAATTGGAGTTGCCTGGAATCGTAATTACCAATGGTAGAAATTAAACTATTATCGTGGACTAAGCAGTCATCGCAGAACTTACGCGTTAAATTTAAGATATGGTCCTTAATATAAGGCATGTTTAAGGTAGCATGCATGTCAACTATTTTGTGGTATCTAGGGACATTTAGCACACATCTGAGACATCTATTTTGAAATACTTGTAACTTATTAAAATTTGTATTTGAAATAAAACTCCAAGCTGGACAACAGTACGTCATTATGGGACGTATAAGTGTTTTATACAGAATTAATTTATTATTTACATTAAGAAATGATTTTCTGTTGATTAATGGATATATGGTAGATATACTCCTGCTAGCTTTCAAGGTAGTATGACTGACATGTTCAGAAAAATTTAGTCTGTTATCCAAGACTACCCCGAGGTATCGAACATGTTTTGACCAACTTACAGTGGTAGAGTTGACCTTAACTTCAGCAGGTAACGTGGGACGCCTGCGGGTGAAAAATATAGCCTCTGTTTTATCACAATTAATATCAATTTGCCATTTTTTATAATAACGAAAGACACAATTTATTCCTGACTGTAATTTATTAGTAATTGCTTTAGGTATATAAGAAGTACAGAAAAGAGCTGTATCGTCTGCATAAAGAGCAGTCTGAATATCAGGTAGGTTTGGGAAATCAGATAAAAACAAAGTAAACAGAAAGGGACCCAGAATACTACCTTGGGGGACCCCCGCTGAGCACGTTTTCATAGTAGACCTTGAATCATTGATAGTAACGTAAAATAGTCTGTTTGCTAAATAGCTGCTAATAACGTTGATTACATAACGAGGAAACTGATATTTTATCATTTTGTAAATAATACCTTTATGCCAAGTAGTATCGAAAGCCTTCGCAACATCCAGGAGAACCATACCAGTATGTTTATTACGATTAAAATTATGTGTGATAAACTCCGTGATTCGTGCTACTTGCTGGGTGGTGGAATAACCTGGACGAAAGCCAAACTGTATATTAGGAATGATTTTTTGATTATCTGCATGAAGTCTTAAACGGGATAGTATAATTTTTTCCGCTATTTTGCTTAGATTGCTCAATAAACTAATAGGACGTATGTTACTTGCACATGAGGCATCCTTTCCAGGTTTGGGAAGAGCAATAATTTTGGCTATCTTCCAACTGTTTGGATAATAACCGAATCTAAAGATAGCATTAATTAAATTTGTAAATTCAATAATAGCTTTTAGCGGCAATTTCTTAATAATGGGAGTAGAAATATTGTCATCCCCTGACGAACCTTTTACTTTTATAGCTTTAATATTGTTAAGGACTTCACTTGGGGTGACAAGAGGGAAAATATTGGGCAGTAGATTGGCATTGAGGAATTTTTTAACAGCTGAATGAATTTTTCTCACTTGATAGCCAGATGCAAAGTTAGAATTACGATTATGAACTTTGAAATACTCTGATGCTAAAAACTCAGCTTTCGCTTCATTTTTGTAAACATAGTTATTTAAGTGTGAATCGTAGAGTGGTGGAAGAGCTGTATGCTGTCTCGTGTATTGTCTGCAAACTTTCCATAGCCGACTATGTTTAATTTTCTTAATAAATTGGTTAGTTTTCTTTTGCGTAAATTTAAAAATTACAATTTCAATTCAACTTTCTCTAAGCTTGAGCCTAATGACCCAACAAAAAAACCGCATCTATTTCGGTGAAATATTGAAAATAGTTTGTATTATCCTATATATTATATTGTTATATTTATTTAAAGACGCTCGACTGCATGGTCATTTGCGTCTCTGGTATAGATTACATACAGATTTTATAGTACGTTTTTACATTTTGTTAATTTTCTATCCGAAACAGGAGAAGAGCGCTGCGAGTCGTCAAAAGAACTCATTCACAAGGAGATCTACTAAGTCATAAACGACTGAGGGCCAAAGCAAGGAGAACATTAAAACAAGCCAAAAGGGCTTCTTGGAATGCCTACGTCTCTAGAATCTCACCATTTACGCCATCAAGCCAAATATGGAGGAAAGTAAAATCCATAGAGGGATCATCGCCAACACTCGCAACACCGTCGGCTCTTATGATAAACAAAACTATAGAAACTGACCCAATTAAAATTCTTAGAAAATTTGCAAATTTCTTTGCATCCGCCTCCAGCGATGAAAACTTACACTCTCAGTGCACAAAAAATCGGGACCAAATTTAACTAAGAAATTTCTATTCAAATAACCAAGAACCATATAATGCGACATTCTCTATGGATGAATTAAAAAAAGCTATAAATCATTCGAGACCATCAGCTCCTGGTCACGATGGAATACATATCTCAATGCTCCAAAACCTACCGGAACACGTTCAAAACCTACTGCTCGATATTGTAAACAAACTATGGATTTCTTCACAACTTCCTGCAAGCTGAAAATTAGCAGAAACTATTCCAATCAAAAAAACGAATAAAGACCCACACCAAATAGAGAGCTATCGATCAATATCATTAACGTCAGTTTTTGGAAAGGTATTTGAGCGAATGGTCAACAAGAGACTAATGTGGGAGCTAGAATCACAAAACTTATTAACTAAATATCAATGTGGTTTTCACAAAAATCGAACAACGATAGACCAAGCTCTGTATTTACAAGAATCAATAATATAAGCATTTAATAACAAGCACCACCTGTTAGCGGTCTTTTTCGATCTCTCCAAAGCATTCGATACCCCAACGAAGCAAAAAATACTGACTACCATGTACAACTGGGGCTTCAAGGGCCGACTTCCACTTTTTAAATTTCTTAGCAGATCGTCTCTTTAAAGTGAAGATTAAAATAGAGTGTCGGAAGCTAAACAACTGCAAAATGGAGTCTCGCAAGGCTCAGTTCTTAGTCCGACTCTATTTAATATAGCCATCAACGATATCATCGAAGACGTTAAACTCCCAATTAAAACGGGACTTTTTGCCGATCACTTAGTAGTGTTCCTAACATGTGCAAACATAGAACACGGCGAACACATCATTCAGGAAGGAATCAATAAAATTACAGCAAGAGCGCAAAACAGTGGTTGGACGTTTTCTTCGGAAAAAACAAAAGTTGTTCACTTCTGTAGAATCAAATCCTGTAAAAGTAACATACATATCCTACTAAACAACACACCCATTCAAACTACATCTCATATTCGCTACTTGGGCCTTTTCTTCGACAACAAATTAACATGGAGAGAGCACATAAATCAACTGACGAAGTCATGCACAACCAAATTAAATTTACTAAAAAAATTGTCACACACATCGTATGGAGCTCACCGTTCCTGTGATGAGTCGCATCGCGTTGTTTTGAATTGGCTCTAGTTTTTTGAGTGTGGTGAAGTTTGCACTATTATATAATATACATCCGTAGTCTATTTTTGAGAACACCAGGGATTTATAAAGGAGTAGTAGCGATTTTCTGTCTGCACCCCAAATTGTACGTGCCACCATCTTTAGCACGTTTAATGCTTTGTAGCATTTTGTCTGTAAGGATTGAACATGATTTAACCAAGACAGTTTTCTATCAAACGTTATTCCCAATATTTTCATTTCCGCTGTAGTCTTTACGGGTTTATTGTATATCGAAATACTGCAAGTGGGTTGAAGAGGTCGTTGAATTCCAAAGGTGATGCATTCTGTTTTTGTTGCCGAGAAGGTTAGTGCTTGCTTTTTAATCCATTTGGTGATTCTGTTAACTGTATGTTGAAGTATTATTTCAATATTTTTAATATTTGCACCGGATAGATAAATAATTAAGTCATCTGCAAATAGACTATATTGAACAGGCATTTTAATAGTTTTGGATATTTCGTTTATACCAATAATGAACAATGTTAGACTAATCACAGACCCCTGTGGAGTTCCATTTTCTAATGTTTTGGTATCGGAGATGATGTTATTTAGCCTTACTTGAAAAATCGTGTTTCGTAGAAATACCGCTTATTTTCCATTTAGCTAAATTTTGCATGATTTTGTATCGCCAGATGCGATCAAAGGCCTTCTGAAGATCGAATTTAATAGCTACAGTATATTGTTCATTCATGAATCCATCACAAACATAATGTTGGAGTTTGACTAATGGATCCATAGCACTTCTGTTAGGTCGAAAGCCAAATTGCATCGTATTTAGTAGCTGCACGTTCTTCGAGTAATTGTTTCAGTCTATTGTTGACCATTTTTTCCATTAGTTTACTCATCGAGCTGGTTAGCGAAATGGGTCTGTAGCTGCTGATTTCAAAGCGATCTTTACCAGGTTTGAGAAACGGAATTATGTGAGCAATCTTCCAATTTTCTGGAATTTTGCTGGTATTCCAAATTTGGTTGTAGAATTGCAATACCGTTTGTTGAGAGTATAAATTCATGTGTTTTATCATCAGTATATGGATATTATCGGGTCCAGCTGCTGTGCACTTTATGGATTTTAACGCTGATTTGAATTCTTCGAAAGTGAATGGAAGATTATATGCTTCATCTACCTCAGTAGTTAGATCTATTGGATTTTTTTCTTTTTTTATCTTGGTTTGTTGAAAAGTGTCTGAGTAACATTTGGTTGAAGAGGCTGCGTAAAAATATTCGGAGAAGACATTTGCTATTTTGCGCTGATCTGTTGTTACAACATCTGACATTTTGATAGCTGAAATTGCGTTAAAGACTTGATTCCACACCTTACTGATCGGGGTAAACGCATTTATTTCTGATATAAATTTTATTCACGAGGTTTTTTTTTGCGTCTCTGATAATACGTCTGCATTTAGCTCTAGCTATTTTAAAAAGTTTTAAATTTTCCTCCGATGCATGTCTTTTGAGTCTTGATAGGAGTTTATTTTTTTGTCTAATTATATCTTGACATTTACTTAACCACCAGATCGTTTGTTTTCGAGTGAAACAGATTTTCAGAACCGGAATCGAGTTATTTGCAGCTTTGTATATTTTGCCTTCGATGAAGTGGTTTATTTGGTTGACATCTGTTGTGTTGCTTTTTATTCTTAGGGTTAGCTGCGAAGTGTATAATGACCAGTTTGCTTGTTTCACATTTCAGGATGGAAGTTTCTGGTTTAAATAACGAATGTTTTGGACGGGGTCGATATAGACATGTTGTGGAAAATGGTCACTGCCATATAGGTTGTTGAGTGTATCCCACTTCAGTACATGCGCTAAACTGCAGCTGCATAGAGCTAGATCGATTGCCGAGAAGTTTCCTGAGTGCACACTAAAGTGTGTCGGTTTACCATTATTTAGTAAGATTAAGTTATTTGCATTAATGCATTTTTCTATTTCTCTTCCGCGTGCATTTGTATCCCTGGATCCCCATAGTTGATTGTGCGCATTGAAATCACCGCTAATTACGAATAGTTTTGGTAACTGCTTTATGAGGTTCTCGAGATGGTCTGCCGAGACTGTGTCGTCCTATGTATATAGTACAAATCGTTAAATAGAAGGGAATTTTGATTTTGATACTAATTGCTTGGAGAGCGATTTGTAGATGTATTTTATATATATATATATATATATATATATATATATATATATATATATATATATATAATGTGTTTTTATAAGCTATTAGTATTCCTCCACTGGCTGTCGAGGAATGTGGAAAATTTCGTCTGTATAAATTATAGTTTTTCAAATGAATATTGTCAGTTAATTTTAGTTTGGTTTCCTGTAATAGTATAATATCTGGATCGTTTTGAGCGATTATTATTTGAAGCTCTGGTAATTTACTTTTTAGGCTATTCCAATTTATGATTCTAACCATTATGAATTAATTTTTTTTATGCGTTATTTCACTTTGTATTTTATTAGCAATTTTTGTAAATTTATATTTTGCTTTTCTATTGGTTAATAATGGTTGGTTTTCGCGTAACATTTTAATTAAGCCAGTGGTGTCATCCGTGAAATTTTTAGAAATTTCAAACGCATTTGTTGAGCTTTTGCACATATCAAAGTACACCATAAAATTGGAAAAAGTTAGAGGATATGTACTTGCACTTTGTTCTATGGTATCACGGAGGGAAGGAATATTTGTTTTAAAGATGTGTTGTATTCCTGTTCGTCATTTGAGCTGCTGATGTCTTCATCTTCTTCAGAACTGGATGCAAAATTTTGCTGTTTTTTAGTATTGTTGATGATGTTTGCGTTGTCTGAGATATTATCGGAATTTAAATTTTTCTTTATTTTATTTTTGTTTTTATGATGAGCAGGTTTAACTGTTTCATGGATTGTAGATGAGTTTGTATCAGAGAGAGCCCGTTTCGTTGTTTCTTGCGTCGCTTCCATTTGTTTTGTATTAAGAGTATTTATTATGTTGCATCTTTGTTTTGTTTCTTCATCAACAGTATTGGTGAAGATTTCTGCACTGAAAATGTTATCTTCTACTGGGCAGTCCTCCGCCCTATGACCTTTAGATTTGCATTTGAAACAGTAAAATTCGTCGTATGATATGAAAATCCTGTATTGCTTCTCTTTATGAAATAAAAGAAACGATCCTGGTAGTTCCAGTAGATTTGTGTCAGCAGTGACATATACTTGCCTTCTCCAGCTAACTATATGGCCAAACATTTTGTCATGAGGATTTACCCGTAAGATTGAGATGTTAGATGTTAGTTTTAATTTTAGTTCTTTCACGATATATTCCCACAAGATCTCATTTGAAATTGTCGGTGATATGTTCGAAAAAATTATCTTTTTTTGCTGATAATTTTCGACATTTAACAAAAAAACGAGTCGATTTTGAAGCCTCCGTGGGAGGAGATGAATTCGTCGACAATTCCTTTTGATTTTAGGAAAACGATAACTCGATTGTTGCTCACTCTTGAAGCGGCGATTATGTTTGTCGGACCATGTATCAAGTCTTTTAGCGCAACGAGGTAATCACGTAGCTTGTAGTCTTGAATGCAACTGAATATAAGACCCTGATTTTCTTCAGGATGCGCGAAGCTGGTTAACGGAGATATTTTATATTTTTTACTTTGTCTGCGTAGGAAGATGAAAACGAAGTTGAAGTGGAGTTTTTAGATTTGTATTTGTTATTTTTGTTATTTGATTTGTTGCGTTAGACATTGTAAATTATCGAGCGGTGGTCTGAGACCGACCGCTGATTTTAATTTACGACTATTTAACGATGTGGTAGTGAAACCACCAACAACGATTTTAAATTAGCGCGATAACGAGAACCGAGATAAAGAAATAATATTTACTTACTGATAAGAAGAAGAAGAAGCACTGTATTTCTTATTATTAAGTTACATGCACATAAGTTAAATTTTAAAAATGAACAATTTACCCGTACCGAAATATAAAACAAAAATTCTTCCCAGGCAAACGAAAAATAGAAAAGCTTATATGATAGGCTTATAAATATCAAATGTATAATTTACAGGAAAAATTTGTATAAAAAACCTGTTCCAATATATTAGAATAAAATTATAACTTACTCTATCACAATATAATATCTTAAAAATATCTTAGTCTATTTGCTGATGCTAGAACTAGAATTTAATAGCCGGCTTACTATAAACAGATATGTTTTATACGTCTTGTGTCGCAGAGACTGGTTAATCTCCTATCGAATGTATTAGTACATTATCAGATGAACTGCAGTTGGCGAAAAATTTTTTCGCTGTATTTTTAATGATTTCCTGTATGTAAGGAAACGTTAAAATATCATGCGTAGATTTAATTTTAGTAAATCTTGGTTTATTCGAGCTTAAACAATGATTTTGTAGTCTTTGCATCTGATTTATACTGCTATTAGCTCCAGACCGGGCTCGCATATAATAATTTTGGTAGAATAACTTTTTTGTAAATGAGGAATTTGTTTTGCGCCGATAATGCAGACTTTTTGTTAAATATTGGAAATAGCCAATTTGCGCATCGTTCTATTCACACAATCATTAATATGCCTCGTAAATGTAAGTCGTCCATCCGTAGTTATGCCTAAATATCCTACATTTTCCTTCCAATCGAGGTAATTGTTTTTGACTCGAACGAAGTGATTAAGTAGAGGCCTACGTCTAGTAAAAATGATTGATTCAGTTTTTTCATCATTTAATTTTCCATTTGTAGAAAAATTTTGATATTTTATCAATTGCACTTGTTAGTCTGTTACCGATTGTGTCAATTCTGTAAGAGAGGATACCATTAAAGAAGTGTCATCAGCATAAAGGTTTATGTCTACTCCCGGAATGGTTGGCAAGTCATTCGAATAGAGTATAAAAAAGAAAGGACCTAGGATGCTCCCTTGAGGTACCCCAGCTTTAATAAATGTCATGTTAGATTTATTTTATTTTCACGTAAAACTTCCTGTTCATTAAATAAGATTTAATAGCGAATACTAAATAAGGAGGAAATTCATATTTGATTAATTTATAGATAATTCCATCGTGCCAGGTTATGTCAAACGCTTTTTCAATGTCCATCAAGACTACTCCTGTATGTTTATTCTGATTAAAATTATCGGTAATTTTATCGCAAATTTTAGCTAATTGAATTGTGGTACTGAATTTTGGCCGAAACCCAAATTGTGAGTCAGATATGATAGGTCGACTCACGCTGAAATCTCTTAATCTGACCAGGAGTACTTTCTCAAATATTTTACTTAAATTACTAAGTAAGCTCACTGGCCTTACATTTTGTACAGAGAGGCATCCTTCCCCGGTTTTGGTATATCTCCATGACAGAGGATAATAACACAGACGTAAATATGAGTTGAACATATTGACTAAGGCAACTATTGCTTTGAATGGTAGATTTTTAATCATTTTGGTCATGACCAACTGAGTTGTTTTGTCTAAGAGTAGAGATAATTCTTTTGATGTCTTTAGGTGTTGTAAAATTCCTAGGTAAAGAAGTATGAAGTGAATAATTGTTTATTGTCTGCTTAATTTTCCTTTCATGATATCTAGTTGACATGTGATCATTTTGGCGATAAATAGTGCTAAAGTGTTCAACTAAGATTTCTACTCGACCGATGTCTTGATTGTAGTTTACTACGCGACGAATAAAATAACCACACAGATAAAAACGCTCGAAACACGTTCTATCGAAATCAATTACACAAAAATGCGAATAGAATTTTGAATGACACATTTTGTTATACAATTATTTATATTTTTAGGAAATATGTACTTTCGTTTTTAGGTAAGCAGATGTATAATATACGTAATATATACGTGCTATACCGGTGTATGTATGTGCATATGTTGCACACACACACACACACATATATATATATATATATATATATATATATATATATATATATATATCGTTTTTATCGAGTTCATCGGAACGGTCAGAATAGGTACACGATATAATGGTGTACATTTATCAGAAAAAATCGAACAGAAAATGTAACAAAAAATTTACCCCGGAAAGGTCCCATTGTTCGTGAATCCGTTTATTGCCTTATAATTGGCACTTTGATAGAAATGACAGCCGAGACAGTCGATAGTAGGTGGTCGATCTGGGAGGCTGGCTATGAAACGAGTGCTACGGCAGATTGTCCATTCGACGCACGATAATGGTTTAAAAAAAGAGCCAAATCGGATTTTATATAAGAAAAAACAGTCCCTACGCATTGATATTCCAGTCTATCTCCCGTGAATTTAACTCCGATTTGTCAACGTTGAATTTTATCGTTCATCGGCTACTATTTTTCTCCCAGACTTACACGGGATTAGAATTTAAATTCTAGTACATTGAAGCATTTTTACGAATTTTCTAATTCTGAAAATAGCATCATTTAGAGTTTACCTTTGAAATAATTATTCCTCGATTTAAAAAAAATTCCGGTATTTTACGTGCTAAGACGGAAATAATATTTATAGAAGTACGGAGCTTTTTCATATATTAAAAGAACGCGATAAAAAATGCGAAAATTAATTCAAAATATGTAATTTTTTAAATAAAAAACAATTTTTCAATTACAATTAATATGTACCTACGAATAGAATACAAATATGTATTCCCGAGCATTATGAACACGGTAGAGTTATATTCGAAAATCGCACGTTTACTTTCTAACTAAACCAGTAATCAAATTATTCACGGTTTTATTATTTATTAATTATTAATATTAAACACTTTTTTTTTTTTTTTTTTTTTTTTTATGGCCTGGTCGTATATTGGCAAAAAAGAAAGAACAAAAAATATAAATATAACGAATTAATTCGATTTTAATTAAAGGAATAGAAACTAGAAAATATTAATAAAGCGAGAGACGATAATCAAAAGAATAGATATAAAAAGAGAAAAGGGAAAATAAACAAAAACCGACTGTTAAATCTGAATATGGTGAATACCGATGAATTTAAATAATCCGAAGATAACAAGGATAAGATATAAGGAGGCAAAACACCGAAGAAGCAAAACAAGCAAATCCATATATGTGTTCGAACCACAGCTAAGAAATAAATGATTAATTAATATCATCTCCGAAATTAACGCTACTACGATCGGTACGATGAATATAAAGAGAATTTACAAGATTAATAAACTACTCTAGAATGACCAGAACGTAGCCTACACAATTATTATGACGGGGGATGCGGAGAGTTATGATCGGAATAAAAGAGGGGATATGATTGAACTCCCGGGGCTACGCGAGGAAATTCAGTTTGAACAATACTATAAGTTTCGCCTTTGATCGAAGAATTATGGCTACTTTCGAAAGCCGGTCGGTTTCCTAATCGTGTCACATGTCTCGTTTGAATGAAAAACCATGTCCGGAATTAACGGCGCACTTTTCGATAAAATATAAACTCCGTCGTTCGCGAAAATGCCACAATGATTAGCTATTAGAATTTTCATTATCGCGATACGCTTAACAGACAATCAGAATAAAATGGCTATCGCATCGATCACCGACGAATATTTTCTAACTGCACGCATATACAGGTTGTCGAGTTTGTAGTATTCTTATAGATATATAAATAATAAAGGAATTGCAGGAAAAGACAGATAAATAAAGATATAGGAATTATGTCCAACTCTATACGACGAGTACAATAATGTAAAAAAAAAAACCGCTATATTTTTTTAACCGCTTCTAATAATAAATATAATTTCACAGAAAATCGTTTAAAAATGTCCGTTAAAAAATACGCTTTATATAAATGCGAAAAAAATATAGAACGTAAAAATCACGTTCTATATTAATTTGTCCGCAAAAGCTGCAGTTTGTAACATTGTCGAAAATCTTTTTTAATCAACGCGCATCTATTTATGAAAAATCCGAATTTCGGTTTTCTCACTATTAGAATCTGGTATTTCCGTTAGGTTCTCCTCGGATATATTGCGGTATATTTGGCGATACTGTCGCTGATACAGAAGCCCGCTTGGACTGTGTGCTCGTTCGGTATACAATTTTAACTTTTGCGTCTAAATTTGCTCGTAAAGAATATTGGAAATTTGCTCGTAAAGAATATTGGAATAATATCTGGTTTAATCCTTATCTAGATATTATAGATCGATTCGACCTCAAATACTCATAAAATCGTGGTCGCATAAAAGTACAACATACTTCTATGTTTCATTACCACTTTATGTTGATTACGATTTGGAAAAAATCATCTTTCATCGTTCCTAAATATAATCTGTTTTTTTTCTTGTCATTATCCTTCCGATGACAACAAAATAGCGGATACATATATTTTTCGAATGTTCTTACTACAGCTCTCAACAGTACTTATAATCACATTACATCTCTCGAAGTATAAATATGTCTTACCTATTCGTTATTAAACACATTCGCGTGTATTTAGCTATTTATAATTACATCGCCATCTACTAATATTAATATTTAATATATCCGTTTTAATAATTTCATACCTGACTGGCTGAAAAAATCCTGTACCCATTAAAAAAAAAAATCCCGTATATACGTTCGTATATGGACTCAGACATGTCCGCGAACATTAAGACGTGCGTGCCACTATGTGGTATTGTTCATTCCAAAAAAACAATAACAAAAAACCCATTTGGATAAATTTCGTTCGCATTAATTAGAAATGAAAAAGTCGCGCTGTCACGCTAAATGAAAATAACATCTATATCATCTTTACTAAAAAAAAAAAAAAATTTTACGTAAATATTACACACGTATGAGACTGCTTTTCCGAAAGGCAACCATCTATATGACGTTACTTAACTGATATATGATTTCAAGATATCGTTTGATTACAAGGAATAACCGTCCAATAATACATTTTAAACAGTATTATATATCGTCGAAAGTCGGAATAAATGAAAAAAAAACAACATACTTCGTTTGGGCACACTCACACACACACACACACACACATACGGTTTCCAGTAAGCCATGGTTTTCGATTATACCAGAACGTTTCGAGAGATTATATATCAACTTTATTTCCGATTAGGTACATAATCTCTCTCCCCTAACATTTTTTTAAACTAGGCATAATTTCTGACGGAATACGCGAAACGTGCCATGTCGATGACTGTATCGAGCATTAAATTAGTGACTGTCCGAAAAATTTCTAAAGCATAGAGGTGAGTTGTTCTCGAATAATTTACAGAAGCGTCTCACGCGTTCCATGCGAGTATTGAATTAATTGTTTATCCATTCTGTTATAACCAGTTTATACAAATTTATCCAGTGTATCTGCGTTGAAATTTAAAACTACGCTAACCTAGATAAATGTTTAAACTGGTCAAATGGCGCAAGCTGGGTCCAGAAAAAAAAAAAATTCAGTACGGATAAGAGAATTTATAATAATTACTAATAATGATGATGCCCTCGTTCGCGTAAAGTTAAAGAAGAAGCTTTATCGAAAAAGTTACCCTCATCGAAGGACTTGCGGACAACGTCGATTATATCGAAAAAGTTACCCTCATCGAATTACTTGCAAACAACGTGTTAATAATGATAAAAGAGTGGTAAGAGATTTTCTAAGAAAATAATGGCTTATCATTATTATTATCATTATTATTACTATTACTATTATCAGTTTTTTGTTGTACTAAGCCTGTCTGCCTACGGGCTATTCAACTGCGTTAACGTTAATGGAGTTACTCCATCGTTGACGCTGTTGCGAAATCTATAACTTCCCAATATTACGCAACGTAAAGATAAAAAACTGCGTATATATATATATATATATATATATGTATATGTATTATATAAAGTATATATGCCGATGGAAATATTTTCCTTCACAGAATTTATTATAAAACTATAAAAGCAAATTTTTTTTTTTACTTTTCGTTGTCCGTGTTTATCAATCGTTCGGGGTCTTAATTTAAAACTTAATGTTCCGTGTACGGTACGTAGAAGTTTTAATGCTGAAAAAAAAAACCGAATACAAAATGTCTATTTCCGTAGTAAGAGGATTATTTAATTATAAAAATATTTATACAACGCCTTTTGACAGTTATCTACAATCGTCTGAAAAGCGGTATTGTACGCAAAATAACATTTTTAAAACTTTAGTTTTCCTTATATGGTACACGAAATTTTAATACTGGAAAAAAGAGCCCGATAACAAAAATCTGCCCATTTTCGTAGTAAGAGGATCCTCCGCAATCATCTCGAAATAGGTATTATATACGTTAAATATTATTTTCAAATTTAAACTTTAGCGTTCCCTATACGGTACTCGAAGTTTTAATGCTAGGAAAAAAACTTTGGCAAATATCAACAAAGGGAAAGCTAAAAAGTGCATTGTTCCCCAACTATCCGAGTATCAAGGTTCGAAAAAGGAAAATCGTTTTAGTCCTTTATATAGCGAAGAAAATGCGGGTACGATAGCGACCTTTCTCCTACTTCATTTTCAATTCCGCCTCTGTTGCTCGTTCACGAGATTACACAAATTTCCCTTTCATGACGAGCTGCAATTTTAGGTACTCGCGAGTTTAAAACTCTCAGGTCAAAGTGAATACTAAAAAAAAAGCGACGACTATATCGGGGTACCTACATTTAAAAGTGAAGACGTTAATTTTCCACACGTACCAACTTAAATAAGAAAGGGCGAATAAAATTGTTATAAGACGTCTTTCTTTCACGCAGGATGAAATTAAAAATGCGCTTAAAGAAAAGGGCTTCATTATTAAACGTTACAAATGCAATTTTTAGACTTCGAACCTACTGGAAATATTAAAGATGTTTTTAAAAGTTGACGCCTCAAAAAAATCATACCGCAATGTCTACGATGTCAATGTTGGTCCGACGTACGCGGTTATTTTTGTAATCGCCCATTTATAGGCGCGTAAAATGCGGACAAAATCATAATTAAGCTAAGTGTAGAAAAGACGACCCTAACGCATTACCTAAATGTGCGTTGTGTGGAAAGGATCACCCTTCAAACTATAAACGTTGCGCTATCTATCAGAAACATTATGAAAAAAATACATAACTGATATTAAAATTATCAATGATAACTTATACCGAAATAAATGCCAAACCGTCGATATAAATAGTTCAGGTAATAAAAGTCAACACGCTAATTACGCAGCGGCTGTGGTAAATAGTGTTAATCGCGTAATTTTATTAACGCCGGCATTGGTAATACTTCAGTCGAAAATAACGCGGTTACAAATGATACTGGTGAAAATAGCAATATAATCGCGCAGATTTAGCAAATAGAATAACAAACTTTTCAAATAAATCTATGTTCAATCAGCTAATTCAACAAAATACGCTCGTATTAAATCGGCTAACTGTTCTAACAAATAAAATGATGAAATAATGATTACATCTTTAAGAACGGCAACTTGTAACGCAAACGGCGTCCTAAAACGTAAAATAAAGACCGAAACATTTTTAAAACTCGAGCGCATCTCGCTGAAACTCAACCGATAAATCTTATTGTCACTTACTACAACGTATATTCGACAAATAGACCATGTAGTGCAGTCGTTATTAAATATAATATTAAGCATTACGAATCAACAAAATTAACTATAGTAAAGAAATGCAGGCAACTAGCATAATTGTATCCTCATTAAACGGCAAAATTGCAATTTTTACTATTTATTGTCCTCCGAATTAAAAATTTTCAGAACAAAAATTAATTAAATACTTCGATAGTTTAGGCCATAGGTTCGTAAGTGGCGGTGACTGGGATGCGAAGAGTGTGAGATGTGGGTCAAGGTTTACAAATGCAAGAGGTAGCTTACTGCGCAAAATAATTAGGAATAAATTTTTAGGATATGCCGCTACAGGTCAGCCAACATATTGGCCAACTGATAGAAACAAAAAAAAAAAAACAAAAAAACAAATGCACTCGATTTTTTCATTACTAAAGGCATATGCTCAACATCGAGCCTAAAACATCTTTTGATCTGGTATCAGATCATATAATTCTTACCCGGTACGTAATAAGGAAGTAAAGACCTCACAAACTGCATAATAAATACCCCAACTAGAATGAATTTCGAGAAGTTGTAGATAGCTAAAATTAAAACTACCGTTGAAAAATGAAAGAGATAATAAGGATAGAGTGTTTTACTGAAACTATTCAACGCATAGCCTGGAGAAATATTCACTTCGAATTAAAAACAGTGAAAAAGTAAATAACCTACCGTATCGCGTTCTAGCTCTAGTTAAAGAAAAAAGAGACATTCGCAAAAAAATGGCGCATAATTAGAAATCCAGTCGACGAGTCCTTATTAAATAATAAAAAAAATTAATTCATTAATTAAGAAATTAAAAATGAATCTCTGCAGCGCTATAAGAATTATCTCCCTTTCCGACTCTATATATAGCCTGTGGAAAGCGATTCGAAAATAGGCCAATACAACCTTTTTCAATCCATTAGAAGTCTCGACGGTACAAGGGCTAGGGATGGTCGAGAGAAGGCTGAAGTGTTTGCCAAACATTTTTTTGAACTTTTTAAACCAAATTCTGAAACTGATAATTCCGAAGATGTAATGACATTTTTAAATGCTCCTTTTCAAACGAGTCTCCCTATTGCGTCAACGTCCCCAGGAGAAATAAAATTCGAAACATTAAATAATAAAAAAGACCCGGAAAATTGTTATCAGATTTGCCGGACAAAGCGATAATATTTATTAATAATATTTTTAACGCGGTATTTCTCCTGCACTATTTTTCTCTGTGATGGAAACTGGAGCAAATAGTTGTAATAACTAAATCGGATAGAGCACCGAATTTGGTCACATCGTATAGACACCTATTTCCTTATTACTTATCTGGTCAAAAGTGCTTGAAAAAGTTAAAATTAAAACATATTATTCTCGATCGTTAGTTCGGACTCCGCAAGAAGCACTCGACTAACAGGTACACAAGATTTTGATGCCAAGCAACTATTTCCAGATGTGTTCCTAGATGCTTAGATAAGCCTTTCATAATCGTGAGCTATTATATGAACTTAAAACAATTCTTTCTCGTTAAATCGTAACTTGAGAATCGTACATGCCGAATAAAATTCGAAAACGAATACTACACTATCTATAATATTTTCGCTGACGTGACTCAAGGGAGTTTTTTGGGTCCGATGCTTTATCTGTTGTTCACGGTTGACTTTTCAGTTAGTGACGATGTTATAACTGCCACGTTTGCGCACGATACAACCCTTTTTAGCTGTAGCCAAAGAGCAAAGTCACGAAACTCTACAGCGATTTTTAATAAAAATCGAAACCTGGCTGAGACGTTCGCGTATCGCAGTTAGCGAAAGTAAATGTACGCGGGTCGCGTTTACTTTGCGAAACTTGTCCACCCGCTACAATAAATGGGGAGTTAATCTCTCAACAGAGTTACATTAAGTATCTATAGTTGCATCTTAACTATAAATTAAGATGGAACACATATGTTGAACAGATAAGAAAACATGTTGGCATAAAATTAAAGCAGCTCTACCGGCTTCTTGGCGGGAATTCCAATCTTTCTCTTGAAAATAAACTTTCAATTTATAAAATAATGTTAAAGCCTGACATACCGATGCTGCAGGGAGCTATGCACAAAATAGTCATATAAATAAGATTCAACGGTTCCAAAATAAAGTCATTAAGCTACTTCCTTTTTAGTATGTTTTGAACTATACGTTACATCGTGACCTTCTCACTACCTATGTTAAAGACGAAGTAAAACGCGCCGTTCAGCAGTATAAAAGGCGCTTGGAGTGTCAATAAAAATACACTGGCCATTAATTTATTACATTACCGTCTTCAGATACATCGATTGAAACGAACCAGGACGTTTGATTTATCCTAATTTCTACTGGAATTTCTTGGGGAGCACTAATGGATGTTAACCCCTCTCACGTTTGTTAAAATTTCTAAAATTTTATGTAATGGAAGTTATCCTCGAGGCGCAAAATTTCAAGATTTCATTCAAACGTTAGAGCCATTCTCGAGATGGTCGATTATATATATATATATATATATATATATATATATATATATATATATATATATATATATATATATATATGTAATATGTATATACAAGAATTTATTGTTTAAATACTTATCGTGGAACATACTACTTACTTATTTTACATCGTGAAATATTGTGATGTTCTCATTTGGGTTTAATGGTATGTTATCCTTTATACATAGGTAAGTTGTACGATTTTCACGAACTGAACTTTATTGCATAGATGACATATTCTCTTTCAACGATATGATTTGTTTGGTTTTTTTTTTTTTAGTGCAGCGAGTAGATATGCTTACTCATCAGGCTTCTTCGAACAATTCCATGCAACTTCAGAAGAATGCAAATAACCAAATTTCTATCTCACACGGGGCCAAAACTCTGGTATAATAAACGATCTTTCGGCATGCACACGTCCATGTTCGATGCAAATAATGGCCTTTAATATAATTCTGCAACGATTACAAGCTGAGATATATCTGCACCGCGCCCTTGTTAGCATTATACCGAGCAACTGCACCGGGTTGATGTCGATGCGCATATATTTCTTCATTGAACGAAATAACGATTCGATTTTTTAAAAGGGATATAATTTATTTCAGTTTATGAGTATATTGTTAGCTATATTATTATCATTCTAACGCGTCGTTATACATGGAGTGTGTTGGATTTGAAGTTGTGCGCAATTTCAAAGCTAATTTTATCCAGACTGTTACTGCACTGTTCATAATATGGTATAATACTTTCGTCAATGCTTACCTTAAGGTCAGGATTTATTTGGTTGAAATCGAAATGCGGAGAAAGTCGAATAAAATGGTACTTCTGTAATCGCTCGTTCGCATAATATTTTTGATCACCGGGCAAATGTGCGAATTTCATCGGTTCGTAGAATCTAATACGACGGATTGCGCTTGGAAATATACATCTAGATCAAGTTTCCAATATATCCATCTATAGGAAAGCGGGTGATATGCAGGAAGTAGCGCTTGTACTGTAGCATCTTCCGTGCTGCATACTTATTTATCTACCAGGTAGTACGATATAAAATATCGCGTGTAAAATACGGTTAAAAAATCCTCAATTATACCTTCGATTTTTTAATAATACAAAACGAGGCTGATCATAATGAGAATAGGTGTTAATCTAACGCCTACGTCGAAGCACAAGATTGTAAGAAAAGGAAAAGTAATAATACGATGAAAATGAAGCGGAGAAGGAATAATAAGGAATGATCAAGAACGGCATTTAATCCTTATGAGAAAAGTGAAATTGGAATTCGTTAGGTGATCGGGATGATTGTTTCAGGATGTAATAAGCTTCGTGCATTAAGTTGTCGATATTTAGTTTCCATATTACAGGCGTAGACTAACAACCTTTGCTACATGCTGAGGATGTACTTAGTTAATTTATTAGAAATAAGTCAACATTATCTGTTTATGTTACCTCACGGACGATATCGATATTTTCATATGTAAAAATTGATTTCCAGAGTTATATTTAAGCAGAGGTCAACAGTGTTATCATCAACTTCTTCACCAGATAGATCACAATCTTTGTCACTATCGACACTGGAAGATTCTTTCGGTATATTGTGTTACACCGTCAGCATTGTGGACACTTTCATCATTTTGTTCTGGAGAAATTCGTGAACAAGTAAAAGTAAATCTTGCCCATTTCTTCTACACGTATACTTAAAAAAAAATAAACAAAATAAATAACAAAAAGGAATTAAAAATCGCGGCAATTTTTTCTTTATAAAAAATCACAAAGCTTTTCGACTGTTAAGCCACTATCAAGTGAGTATAAAAATATATAGGTATATATAAACGTAAAATATATTACTTAGATACAAACAACACAATCAACAAGCGACAATATGAAATTTATACGTAAACAATGACGTAATAACAATTAAAATAAAAATAAACAAAAACATCCAATATGAAATTTATACATAAAATTTTTTTTAGTGATTTTATCTCTTTTTTGCTGTTTATTTATTATTTTTTTTAGAAATCACTAAAATTAAAACTTTTTCTTTTTTTTTTTTTATTATACCTGCACTAAAGCACTGTAAATAAACTACGTTGATGAATAAAGTAATAAAAATGTGATTAATCTAACGTCTCCCCATCTGCAGGTTCCTCCATTAATTTACGAATCGCAGCAACTTCGTTTTCGTAATTATCCATATTTCGTAATTATCCATATGTTCTTTCACAGTAACACAATTATTATGAAAAGAAACTGATCAAATTTAAAAACGGAACTGATCGCAAAACAAAAGAAACAACATCGCACGGATTGGATTAAACGTAACTCGGTTAATATAAAAATAACACGAATTGTCGCATCTAAAATAAGCCCTCCAACTAAATTTATCGCTACAACTCACGCATACGTGACGAAAACTGCTTTAAGATGTCATTAGTATTTGTCAAAGACATTATGCCGAAGGTATGCGAAAATTCACCTCTCAGCTTCAAGTGCACCGAGTAGTGGAAATCTGTAACAATGCACCGGAGAAGAAGAAATTCTGCTCTGCTGTATTCTTAGATATTTCCCAGACATTCGATAAAGTGTGGCATCGAGGCCTGGTTCACAAGTCTACTACCAGGAAATTTTTGTCGCATATTGAAATCTTATTTATCAAATCGACACAGTTTCAGGTTGCGCATGAAGAGGCGTCATTCTACAATATACAAGCAGGTGTGCCACAGGGTAGCTCAGACCTCTCCTGTACCTGTTATATACAAGAGATTTGGCTATTGATAACAATAACAGTCACATTTGCAGATGATACTACAATCTTAGCTGTAAGTGTTAGGCGATCTGATGCTACAAATAAATTGCAACATAGACGGGATCGGATTAAAAAATGGATTATAAGATTGGAAGATTAAATTAAATGAGAAGAATCCTATCCATGTCTTATTTACATTACGACCTGCTTCCACAGGCTAACTCAGTAAACTATCTAGAGGCATGTATTCGGGGGATTGTCGATTGACCTGGAAAGTTCATGTTAAAATGAAGGCTCAGCAAATCAAGAATAAAACATGTCAATTATATCGGTTAAATAGGCGTGCAATCGGAGTTAGATGTCTCCTGCAAGCTTCTGCTATACGAGCAAATTATTAAACTTATTTCGGACTTACGGCCTTGCCCGGTGGGGCTGTAGTCGAATCGGGATATAATACATCGCCGTCGGAACATCATCTTACGCGCGATAGTTGATGCTTATCGTTACATAACGATGACATTCATTCCGATCTCAATATGGTGTTCATTAATGATGTCATTAAGCAATTCGTTGAATTGCGCAAGCAGCGGTTGGACAGTCAATGCAGAAGCAAGACAACTGTTTCACATTAACAATGAAATTAGACAACTTGTTCGTCGTCACCCCCCCCCCATAGTTTTAGAATATGTAAATTTATGTATAATGGATGCGTAGTCAACTCTACACTCGTTTTGTACTTAGCGGTTAAGTTAACTACTAAGTAATCATTAAGTTAAAGATGATAATTATTTAGTCAAACGACTAAGATTGTATCTCAGTAATAAAGGGCTGTATTTATTAAAAATAAAATAAAATAAACAACAATATTTACATTAATAGGAAATAATTTGAACAAAATAAATACCAATGGTTTCAACCCGCGTATCGGAAGGTGAATGATCAGAAGGATAGACTATTTTAAAAAACCCAAAAGCGGTAAGTATCTACGCAAGACGGTAAAGTATATGACCTAAGAAATTACGAGAGTACAAATAGAATTAAGTATAAAAAGCGGACAGATAAATACATATATTCAATATGAAACGGTTAACGTGTTAGCAGATGAAATCGTCGATGAAAACGTGAGGAGTAGGTTGAAAAGAGATTTCAAAGAGCGACTATCGAGTAGGAAATTACGAGGAAAGTTGACGGGATTTTAACGTAATTTAAAATAATAATAATAATTATAATAAAGTTAAAAAAAAATGCGATGCGGATATGCCGCCTATGCTAGAGGATACGGAATGAGGGGAAACAACTATAAGGTGTAGGTGGTGTGTGTGTGTGTGTGTGTATATGAGAATGTAAATGAAAATACACGGGTGAGTGCACAATGGGGGAAATGCGTCAATGCGAAGACGAGTTGTAAAGAAATAAGTCATAAATTGAATTCCGCTTTACTCGTTAACAGTTGAACAGTAATCGAACATAACGGAATGCCTGGGTAGCTTTTCTTGTTTTTTCTTTTTAATAATCAAGGATGTATACGACTATTATTACTAACGATAATAACGAGTTGGCGGAAATAGATGGAGGTATACATGTACATTCTACATCCGCCGAAGAATAATCCGACATATCGATCAATCAGATTTAATAAAGAAATTAAACTCGACTAAAAATAAAATATTTATACCATAACTGGTAACCAACCCCAACCCCCCGTTAAAGAAAAGTTAAAAAACAAAAATTATCATAATTATTATTTCGGACGTTTTTTTTTTTTTTTTTTTTTTTAATTCACATTTGGGTTAATCAAAATGATTGATTAATTAATTAATAATATTAAAAATAATCGGATAGAACGTAAATTCCGTTAAATCTAAATTAAATCATTTTTACTCGTTTTGACGTACGAAAATAAACAAATACCTTAAAGAATGTCGAAATATTGAAGTTTAAATAATAATCGCGGAAACTGAAACTGGCTAAAAGGATTCAAACATTGCGAGCAAAAAAAAAAAAAAACATAAAAAAAATTCGGGCATAATATGGTGGTATTGCGATATTTCTACGAGAACGCTATACACCAATACTACTAAAAAGTCGCGGCACAGTAACATAAATTTTTCATTAATCAAATTACCGAAAACAATTATTATATTCTTCATCGTTTTCAGCGCCATGACCGATCTAGATGTTAGGCTCGTCCATTGGGGCAGACTCCATTAATTACCTATTTCCGATCTCGAACTGCGTGGGGAAACAATTCTTCAACGCTGCAGTTTGTCCATAAGCTTCGGAACTAAGACATTCTTTCTCGTCCAACCATTTTCCTGTGCTATCTTCCGCCCATTATTATATTCTGTGAAAGTGCGTTTACCGCGAAATATTCCATTTATCTTCTTTTAACAATATCAAGCGATTCTTTTTCCTTCTTCATTATTTGGACATTTGTCATCTTTTTAGTTCACCGGAACTTGAAAACGCGTAGGGAGTGTTCTGTCACACACCATGAAGCAGCACTAACCGGATATAGCGTTTAATAATTTCGAAACCTAAATGAAGATGTAGGTCGTATGAGCATCTTCTCCATTTTTCACGAAGCCGATGGGCCGTCTGTTCGATGCGGCATCTGCGCAATTATTATAGGCGATCTAACTGCGCTAGTAATCTCCCGCGGTATTCATTGAATAATAACTTTTTAACATATTACCGGCTTTTTGTATATAACGCATTATGCTCCTAGTACACTACGCATTATATATTGACTTTCGATAAAATTACCGTAACTATTTCATCATCGTAATATCTTCTAATCGTCATCGCGTACTTGCATGCGTGTACATACAACTTCGTCGAATATTATCGCGTTAAAATAGAAAAATGTTAACCCTACCAGTCATGATGTTTACTATGCGGTACGTGAAAATGCTAATAAATTTTCGTTATTTTCTGGTTGACGTAGTCTCAATTATAAATTTACATAAATACATTGAACATTTTCTAACACAGTTCATCTAAGAACGTTGGTATATCAAATTTATAATAAAATTTTATAATGTACGACTGAAACGGTTAACTGGCGAGAGTTCAGACGATATATCGATGGAAAATTATATATATATATATATATATATATATATATATATATATATATATATATATATACTCGAACCAATGTTATAGATGAAGGCGTTTTTAATTTTACTAAATTAATTAGGACAGCTGCTCGCGCTAATATATTTTAAAATGCACGTACGACTTTACGATCAGAATAATATTCCCGGGGTTGCGCAAAGGGAAAGGGATTGTTTTAAAAAAAATAAAAAGTATACGACCGTTGTACTAAAATATAAAAGTTTTTAACAAAAGTTTTCACTAGATAACTGCCTATCTATACAATCGCGTCCAACAGAAACATTCGGTGAAGAATAAATTAACATATTTTTTTTTTATAGTGCCGTGTTTAACTACCGAGACTATTACGGCACTGGTGATTTAACAGTTAGATGTAGTAAATGAGGCTGGAGGAGGAAAGGAACTGTATAACTGAGGGAATAGTTGAAGAACTGTTGGAGAGGAAAGCAGATAGAGTACGCGGATGGATATTGGGCCGGTAAGGAAAGAGTGCAGTACAGTAAAAAAATATGGCAGATAAGAGAGGTGTTTGGGAGTAAACAAAAGGGGTAAAAAGCCGGGGGATTGGTACTTTGGAAAAGATGGTTATGAGAGAGTGATATATGTGTGACCTAGATTTCTCCTGATGGTGAAATCAATCCATCGAAAACTTTTTTTTTTTATTTTTTTTTTATTTATTTTTTATTATTATTTTTTTTTTTTTTTTGTTAAGACTATTGTAACGACGAAGAAGTTGAAAGTAGGTGTGAAGAGTTTCCAACGAAGTGACTCCGACTTATTCATTATACTAAATCTCATATCTCATATAGTTTTCGACGTTTAAGTGGTCTTAAATCTTCAGTGTTGTCCAGGAGCTGTATGACTTCAAAATTGGCGTACTTTTTCAGTATTTTTAAGTGTTTGCGAGCAAACCTGATGATTTCATCGATGACCATTTGAATTTTTAAGTCTCGGTGTATGTAATTATTGCGTTCAAATCGATATGGATGATCGTACAAAGTGCAACATTTTGGCGTCTTCGTATGAGATCTATATTAGAAATGCTAGTAGAACCGCGCAATTTTATTCCATAAATTCGAATAGGTTAACAATATACAAAAGTCGTTTATTTTCAATAAATAGCCTTAAGTTCTTTCCTATTAGCAAATGAATATTTTTATTTATGTTCATATTTTACTGATGAAACATTCGGTCCATCTGATTTAGAGAAGATTTTAATACTTTTCCACTTCCTGCAATTACTTCAATGTATTTCGATGCCACTTACTCAGATTCCGTTATTCAATTTTTGTTTCCATTCTTCAACGGCTTGTTCTATATATATTATATATGTCGAACAGCGTAGGCGATAAGCTGCATCCTTGTCTGACTCCTTTCCTTATTGTTGCTATTTTTATTATTAGTTTTATATGTTTGTGGTATATATGAGCTTGTATTATGTTTCGTGCGTATGCTTATATGATTATGTAAATAAATTTTATACGTATTGCTAACGTATTCTTCTTTTAATATACCTAAGCGTGTAATGTGCCTAATATTTTTTTTATGTGCTTATGGAGTACTCGTATGATCATTTTCAACTAGTATAGAACCATGTTTTGTCATTTTCCAAGCGTTTTACGTTCTTTTTTTCATTTATTAAGCCTGTTATTCGCGCATTTTTGCAGGCATTTATAATGAATTTAAATGAAATAAAATAAATAAAATTATTATTATTATTATTATGGATTACGAAATGTATTATTTCGTTTAATTTGTTCATTATAGTATTTATATTGTAAAAATGTTTGAAATAGCGCAAATATATTTGATTTGATCTGATTCTTGTAGAACGCTTTTACCATCATTCTGTCTCTATCATCTGTATTTATATCGTTTCCAATACTTCATTAAGCGGATTTCAGTCACATTTATCAAAAACGATTTTTCTAGATATAAACCGGTTGATTTCTATTTTCTTTGCCATTACTGTAATCCGTGTATCGTTAGTTCCTCTACCTCTTCCAAATCCATATTGGTCTTCAGTTAACTTTTTGTTCAATTTTATTCTTAATTCTAATATAATCTTTGTTAGTATCTTAGACGGATATTAAACAGGTCGTACGATGTTCTCTTATCTTTATAAATATTTCAATATTTAGATTTAACTAGGTTTTTTTTTTTTGGTTACCCAAGGTTTTATTGGTATTTTTTCAAGCAATAGGAATGTAAACGATAAAAAATGCTTATTATATTCCGTATACGTATCTATTTTACCTAATGAATATATGCGGTTTGTTCTGGGCCGGATTAATACACGGGCCCAACCGAGCCCTAGCCCAGGACCCCACAGGCCATGAGACCTCCATTAAATAAGTGAAAAAAAAATGTAGAAACAGCTATAAAAATAGTTTTGACTATCTTATCTACAAATTGTATAGGTGAAACAACTTTTTCTCGACTAGTTTCAATAAAAGATGAGCTTAAAAGTACTGCGACACGATAAAAAAATAAATAAACAAATACAGCTTTCTCTGTATTGGATTTATTGCAGTCGAATAAATTCGACGATGTAATAGACGAATTTTAAAACATAAGGCGAAAAGGTAGGTAATATTTGATTTTAATAAATTATAAATATTTAATATTATTATTTTATTATTTAATTATTATTTGCATAAATGCGGAACATATTAAAATCTAAAAATGTACAATCCTACTTTTTTACGCAAAGCGATATTTACATTTATATTCAATTTTACACGGCAATATTTATATTTACATACATTTTACATTGTATGAAAAAACGTTCTTGTTTAAAAACGTTAAAAAGTCCACCCTTACAAGGGGTCCTAATGCCCCCCAAATGTTTAATCCGACCCTGGGTTTGTTACATACGCTAAAATCAAAAATATACTTATTATATATTCGTGTAACGAAGAAAACAACAATTTCCTTGTATTACGTGTGTCTGTGTATTACGTGTGTCTGTGTATAACGTTGGTAATTTAAGTCGAATATTTTATCAATATTAAGAACGTGGATTTCTCGAAAATTATATCAGACCCCCCCCGAGATTTAGATTAAATAAATCAGTGCTTGAATTTCCGAATTTCCTGCAAATCTCGAGTACGTTCGCGCGTTTTATTATTTCTACGACGCATATAATGCAAAACACCCTTTCGATACGAAGTAAACATAACGTGTAAAATTTTGTCCATCTTACCAATTGTCTTCGCGATCAGTTCGGAAAACCGACATAAAGTGGCGAAAATGTCACTCTCTGCTGAACGGCATGGAATAAACGACGATTATATTAAAGACACGACGTACAACGTTTCTAAAACTGAAGCAAATGAAGTTAGCATAGGCTATTAAAAACCGCTACAGGTCTTGCCGGTGACGGATGCGTAATATCGGATAGTTTAAGCAAGTGCATGGGCGGTAAGGGGTACACGCGTCGACTGGTATTACGTTAAACAATTACGCAAGTCGTGAGGGGGTATTCGTACGTTAGTAGTAGGATGTAAGTTTTACTCTTCATTATATGTGTATATATATATATATATATATATATATATATATATATATATATATACGCAACGACAACAAAAATATATTTGCATAAGTTATAAACATAAAAGAAAACATAACATGGGTTAAAAACATTGTGTACCGGGGATTACCACAATAACACAGTAAGAATATAAAGTATAAAGCAAAACAAAACGTTAAATGCTGCAGGAAAAAATATAAAACCTGTGACTACGAAATAAACACGTTTTATAAATTACAAATAATTACATGCTAATTTAGAAACTCAGCAAAAAAGAACATTTTGTTTAGGTCGTGAGTTCTTAAATAAATACTATGTAAAAAAACAGACAAAAGTGAATGACATGTCGAATAAGTAAAGGGGGTTAATTAAATAAATTATAATTAATTGCTACATAATGTGCTATGTTTAAGTCGACTGTGTTTATATTTGGAATATATGAAACGAAGTTGCTTCGCAACGAGTTCATTGTTTTGGTATGAGCATTTAATAAAAAAAAGTCAGTCGATAGCTTTAGAACAAAATCTCTAATATAGAGCAGATCAGTAGCTTGGCGAATTCTGTCGATTCTGGCATAGCGAGGTGCATTGAGAATGCATCTGAGGCATCTATTTAGAATGACTCGTAATTGTTAAAGGAGGTTTTTGATATAGAGCTTCAGGAAGGACAAGCGTAACAAAGTATTGAACGGATTAGTGCTTTATAGAGGATTATCTTGTTGTTAATGTTGAGGAAGAACTTAAGAATAGGGTATAAGGAACAGAAGGCATTGTTTGTCTTGAATGCGATATTATTTATGTGTTTAGTAAAAGTAAGTCTATTGTCGAGGATTATACCAAGATAACGAACCTTAATATACAACTCTAACGTATTTCCCCGTAACATCAGATTGTCAGGTAGAGCCGGTCTCCTACGGGTGAAGAAAAAAATAGCTTCGGTTTGTTCGGATTTGTGCTAATTTGCCGTTTATTTTAGTATTTAAATAACCGCGATATCCCATGCTGAAGTCGATTACGGAGCTAGGTCTATAGGAGCTGCGGAATATCGCAGCGTCATCAGCAAATAGTCCAACTCGCGTATTGGGTGGGTTCGGAAACACATAGAGATACAGCGTAAAAATAAGTGGTCCGATTATACTGCCTTGTGGGACGCCTACGAAGCAAGTTTTGTGAGACGAGACAAACAGATACATAAAAAGATCTTTTGCCTAAGTAACTACTGATTAAGTGAATTAAGCATGGTGGAAATTTACATTTTATTATTTTATAAAGAATACCCGCGTATCAAGTTGTATCGAATGTTTTGGCAACGTCAAATAGTATCATGCCGGTATGCTTATTTAAGTTGAAATTATGAGTAATGGAGTTGGTTATTCTGCATATTTTTGTTGGGTCGTAGCGTGATAAGAGCGAAGGCCGAATTGAAAGCTTGGAATTATGTTATTGTTATCAACGTTGGATAATAATCTAACATATATTACCTTTTCAGCGACTTTATACATATATAATATACACGCAAATAAATAAATATTATGAAAATATCGTATTATTGAACTATTTATTACTATCGTAGTTTTTAATTGTGTTTGTAGCGAGTTCGTAAACCTCAATTCTTTTATCAATTTATTTATTTATTTATTTATATTTTTTTAACAATTCCAGAATAACGATGGACTTATAATGTTTCTTTAACTACTTTTTTTCGTTTCGAATTATTAATTAATTATTTTTTTTTTTAAATCTATTCCTAGCCAATTGACTATCAGTAGATGGTATAGCAAAATATCACGACGTGAAGGGTACATAGCCCAACGACTAGTCCCTATATTATTAGTATGTTACGTTTTAATAATTTACGTAATTTTCATTCCTACCCCAGGTCTAATGGCTTAGTTCTGCAGACCAGTTAACGTGACTATGTAATCGTTCTTGACGGTTTTGATTGCCATCTTTTTAATCACGTCAGCTATGTACTCCGTGTCAAGGTCATCGTATATAGTTTTGTTCCTTACATACCACGGAGCACTGACGAGTAACTTAAGTATTTCGATATGATTTTCATTATATTGCTTTTTTTTTTTACTGCTGCTCCATAATTCTCGCATCCATACCTCCATAGTGGAGCGAGTGTTTGGTTGTATAATAGTAATTTGTTTTCTAAGATAGTTGGAATTATTTCATTCCTATTAACCAATACAGCCTTTTAATTTCGATTCTGAGCTTAGCCCTTTTTTGTATCAATATGCTTACACTATGTTAGTTTTTGATCCAAGTAGAATCGCAGGTATTTAACATAATTTTTGAAGGTTACAATCTTGTTATCTATTTTGTTGTTTAATGGCTCTATATGACGATTTGAAAAAACAGTATTATACGCGAAAGGAATGGTGTAGAAGAAAAAAGATTAGGACAGGAGAAGAATATGACTGTACCTGGAAAGTTGAAAAGAGGAATGATATAACAAAGGACTTGGTCGTGTAGTAGAGAACAGCCAGTTGGTGAAAAAATTTCAAGTATAAAGTGCATAAAGAGGGGGCGACATGAGTGAATACTTTCAGAAGAAATTTATCTTAAAGAAATATTCTGCGTATGGATAAATGGGAACCTTTGCCTCCAACTCGGGAACGAGAGAATTATGATAGTTTTATTTAAATGAATAACGTTTACAAAGTTAAATATACAAGATAAAAACGCGAACGAATGAAAAAATAGCAATGCAGAACGAACTGAAATGAATAATGATGGCGCCTAACGAACGGCGTAATAGACAATACCTCCAAACAAACGATGTTATAATAATTTCAATGTGATGTAGGGAAATTACACAAACCATTTCGTTAATATGACGTAGAAGTGATCGACCCTATATCCGATCTCTTTGGGACAACGAAAATCAAGTGGTTACATCCGTTTCATCATTATAACCGTCAAAAATAACGTTTAAAATGCTTTACAACGGGAGATGAAATTTTTGTCACTAAAACCGATATATCCTTATAACCACCGATATCGTTATGAACGATATCCCCTGTATATATATAAATATATATATATATATATATATATATATATATATATATATATATATATATATACATATATTTATATATATATAATATGTATGTATATATATACAATATATATATATATATAATATATATGTATATATATACAATATATATATGTATATATATACATTATATATATGTGTATACTAGAAGTTACACACGGTTTGGCCTGTGTAATTATTTTTAAAAAATACAATATCGCTGTCTTTTTTTGAAAACAATATTTATATATATATATATATATATATATATATATATATATATATATATCCGTCTGTTATTTCGGCCACACGTCTTCAACGCAACAAAACGTGATTTGTATTGCGGACGTTGCTGGTGAAGGTACATTCGAACCGAAGAACGTCTTAAATTTTAAAAGATTTGACAATCGCTGTCTCCTACTTTTTAAAATTTTAAATTATTATAATTTCTGTCATATTTTTAATATCAATGTGAAACAACGTTTAGAATGAATCCGATATTATAGGCTATAAGCTGTGCGAATTTCATCATTATTGCATTAATCGTTTTTGAGATAAATCGGGACAGACAGCCAGACAGACAACAATTTTAAAAAGTAAATGTTCTGTTTATGCGTAATAAAAATAATCAAATGCAGTGATTATAATGAAAATATTCGCAAATCACAGACAGCCACTACAGTTTTATATATTAGTGTAGATTTTTATGTATATATATATATATATATATATATATATATATATATATATATATATAACAAAATCGTAACTCGACAATTACGTCATTATCAAGCGTATACAATAAATGTTCAAAAAACTTTTATAGTGATTAAACTGCGATATGATCTTGTTTTGTTTACAATTCATAAAATCACTACACCCCTGTATACCAACATTATATATATATATATATATATATATATATGGTTTAAAAGACCACATAAGGCACGTTTAAAGAATTTGATGAATTGTGCGCGACTTGCCTGATTAATGATTTTGTGTTAGTAACTGCCAACGTTTTCGTTCATGTTCTCATCACAGTTACTTAGTGCTACTTTCAAATAACGGCTAATAGAGTAACAGTCAGTTGAAATAATTACCGTGCCCTATTATTCATTACTGATATTCTCCAGCGTCCTCTCGGCCTTTTTCATTTTGTCCGTTATATTTTCTTATAAAAGCCTTATTACATGCCCTAACAGTTTTATTTTTTCGCTTTTCTCTACGATTTGTTAAATTTGTTTTTTCAAGTATATCTCTCCTAGTTTGATTTGTTTGTTTTCATTTCGACGTTTTTGTCATTCTGTGTCAGGGTCCGTGTGATTTCCAGTTTACCTATTAACCGCGCCGTCGAGTACCGCAACTCACCCACACGGGCGTATACTCGTTGCGATTTTTTGGACTTGTGTATAAACATGCTTATTTGTTAATATCGATTTTTCGTTCTTGTCTCCGTCGTTATAGTTATTTTCCGTTATCGCATTTCCTCGTTTCTAAGACGACTTGCTCGGCGATTACGTTTTTATGTTTATATTTTTGTTTATTTCGTTTTTACCGGCGTGCGTTATCGTTGTTTCGTTTTTATTCATTTTTATTATCCGTTGACTTAATTCTTTCGCAGATAGAACTGTAAGAATTTTATTCATTTTATTTTCTCGATTCCGCTGATAAATATCATCCGCGAAAGTATATGCAGTTGCATCCCGTTTACTTATTAAACCGTACGTTGTATATTAAAGCGCCTACGAATAACAACGGAACAGGATAGAATAACAACGGAACAGGATAGAATAACAACGGAACAGGATAGAATAACAGCGGAAGAATGAATTTGACGAACGAGGATAGTTCGAACGATAATAAGACCATAAAGGAGATACGTCGAATGAATCGATACATAGTTAACGGTTGCAACGTCGATACAACCGAGCGTCAGCCGCCGTATAAATCAAACAGTTCATCAAATTCTTCAAAGTTATCTTTCTTCAAAGGTACCTTGTCTGGTCTTTTAAACCATATTTTTTTCACACAGTGAAAAAAATTAATATCACCGTGGAATACACATATTATCGGTATATAATATATATATATATATATAACATATACGTAGCCATACATATTATATATATATATGTGTGTGTGTGTGTGTGTGTATAATTTGCATAAATACGTATATATATATATATATATATTTGATTCGCATTAATGATATCGCAAATAAGACAGAAAATACAACAATTTAAAGTTTTAAAAGGTAGGAGACAGCGATATCTCTGTCCAATCGTTTAAAATTTAACAGCCACCTAAAATAAATGAAACAGTACATCTATTTGCCGGTAGACCGACTGTAAAAACCACTGTTAGCCTTACATCTACCAGCCCGCTACTGAAAGAAACTCAATAGGCAATGATTTACAGCTTTCCACCCAAAAATTGTAAATATTTCCCATTCGTCCCCTTTTTTTACAACTGTTTTTTTTTATTCGAACCCTCGTTTTTACCACACCGATCATTATCTGTATATATATATATATATATATATATATATATATATATATATATATATATATATATATATTATACGTACATGTTTTATTCCATATTTAACGTACATACACGTATATAATATTCCTTTCTAATTTTATTCACATATTTTTAGATATATACATATATATATATATGTGCGTGTGTGTAGGTATATATAATATATATATATATATATATATATATATATATATATATATATATATATATATGTATATATTTTCATATGTATTACAATTACTCATTACCATACAAATTCCAGCTTTTTTTTATTGAGTGTGTGAATTAAATTTATCTTCTATCTTTTTTTTTTTTATAATTGATTTCACATGAAACTATTTTTAAGAACCTGACAAAGAAACATTAATTAGCGTTCATATTTATCTGTTATCCTTTTTGTTTTCGTTTTTATTTTTGCAGTATACAAAACTTCCCAAAAGTACAAATAATTTCGCGAACGATATCCATTCCCCGATGAAAGTTAACGGCCGTGTAATTCTAACCGGCGTTTTCAATGCTAGAAATAGTCTGTGAAATTGTTTTAGTAATAATACAGCACCCCCGGTAATATTTTGTATCGAATGTCTACAAGAACTAATTATCAAATCCTTGCTCCGAGAGAACTCACTTATTTTCCGCCAAGGATCAACCTTTAGAAATAGCGTAATTAATTTTGCTGTTGTAGAAAAAAAGGATCTACGTCACCGCCTCATCCGATGATAATCCGATATTTACTGTTATAATGAGAAATTAATTTTTGATTATCAAATGTAAATTGGGTCGAACTCAGAAAATGCATATCTCAAAATATTTAAATGCGTCGATAACGAGTTTTCTAGACGTTCAAAGTCATTTTGTCTGCATACACAAATTTGATTAGTGTCTCCGCCGAACGAAAACTGCGTATAATTTGCCGCCTATTCCGTCTTACGCCGTAGGTATTATTACATTTAAAAAATCGCCCGATTATTAATAGAATGTTAACCTTAATAATAACTGCATTCAGATTAGCAGCATTAAATTTGTCGTGAATTCCTTCCAAGTTGTATGCAGTTATTACGGGAATTTGTCAAAAACATTTGACGGCAAATAGAGTTAAAAACAAAAAATGGATGACGGAAGAAATACTAGATGTAATGAATGAAAGAAGAAGCTACAAAAACAGGAATGAAAGACGAATACAAACGTGTGAATAAATTGGTTAAAAAAATGATTAGAGAAGCTAAGAACAAGTGGATGGAAGAGCAGTCCGAAGAAATAATGAACCTATAGCTGAAAAACATGACTCCTTTAGAATGCATAAACAAATAAAATCTGTTACTAGAAAAGGAGTGAGAAATTCATCAATGTGCCTGTTCGATGAATATGGCATACCCATTGTTGATCAAGAGGAAAAGAAAAAAGTATGGAAAACTTATATGCAAAAATTCATCTGTGAACATCTCTCAAGAAATCGTACTCTGTTCGTAATAACTTAGAAGAGAGTCTACAAATTTTAGAAGCGGAAGTAAAACATGCAATTAAATTAATCCCCGGTAGGAAAGCTACAGGTCCTGACCGAATTCCTGCAGATGTAATCAAGCTGTTTGATGACAAAAATATCAAAAAATTGACGGAACTATTTAATAGAATTTATATGTGCGGTGAAATACCATCTGAATGGCTAAAATCCTCTTTTGTGCTTATACCGAAAAAGCGATATTCTAGAGAATGTGGCGATTACCGTACAATTAGTCTCACGAGTCACCTCTTGAAAATCTTCTTGAGAATTATTTATCATAGAATTCGAGATAAGCGCGAATATAATTCAAATTTGGTTTTCGTAAAGGTTTTGGAACCAGAGAAACTCTACTGGCAATTAACATCCTGCTTGAAAAACACAGGAAGATTAACAAAGACGTATTCATTTGCTTTCTTGATTACGAGAAGGCATTTGATAGTGTTCAGCACAATAAACTAATTGACTACGATCTTAGGATAATTAAGAACCTGTATTGTAATCAAACAACTGAGCTCATTCTCGGAAAGGGTAAAAGCATTGACTTCGGCGTGCAACGCGGAGTACGGCAAGGTTGCATTCTTTCACCTCTGTTATTTAATCTGTACGCCGACCATATGTTCAAATCAGCCATCGGTGACACGCTAATAGGAGTGCAGATAAATGGGAGAATTATTAATAATCTGCGGTATGCAGACGATGTGGCGATTCTTACAAATAATGGAAAAGACCTTCAACACCTTCTTAATAAACTGAACACATAACTCGTATAATTTGAAGATAAATGTAAAAAAAAAACAAAATGGATGGTAATAAGCAAAGAGATTAACACAGTTTCCATTAAAATTAATAACAGGAAGATTGAAAGAGTGCAGAAATTCAAATAGTTGGGCTATTACATAAAGTATTCGACACAACTGGATTGTAAAGGTATCGCGTATAAAATGATACAGTGTAAATTTCCTTCTATTTGGTATTTTTAATTCATAGTTATTTAAGGGGTAGAACATTTTATGTAATGGTAGATGATTCAAAATCTACTATGAACACTTGTGCCGCAGGTGTTCCACAAGGTAGTATTTTAGGTCCGTTTTTATTCATATTGTTTCTTTATGATTTACCAAAATTGACAAACAAGTATATGAGGATGATATAGTAAAATTTTGCAGTTCTTACAAACCAACTGCTATTAAAAATCAATTAGAAATCGGTGCACATTTTTTTTTTTTTTTTTAATTTTTTTTTTACAATCTGACCCCCTAGGTCATTTAGCAAAATTTTTGACCATGTAATAACGTGAAAGAGAAACACCCAGTGGTGTCCACCCAGCTGCTGCTACCTTAAACAAGGTCCAAAGGTTTTTTACGCTTCAACCTCCTGGTGTCACTGGAGGTGTTCAGCAATCTTTGAGCCAAGGTATTAGGATGACCTTCCAGTCTAAGTACATGTCTTTGAGCGTACTGCTTTATAACATCGGACACATATGGAATATTCAAGTCTCTACGTACGGTTGTGTTGGTTATGTACCAGGGTGCACCTGTCATTGTTATTAATATTTTATTTTGAAACGTTTGTAGCACCTTTATATTTGTTTTATTTTTTGCACAACCCCATAGCTCTATTCCGTAGGTCCAGACTGGCTTTATAACTGCTGTATATACCAAACGCTTATTGGTAAATGAGAGAACACTATTCCTGCCTAAGAGCCAATTCATTTTTCTAACCCGTATGTTAAGTTCCTTTTTTTTTTTTGTCTATATGGTGCCGCCATGTCAATCGACTGTCCAGGTGCATACCTAGATATCTAACACTCGGCTGAATAGGCAGTGTGAGGTTATTGATTCTAAAGCGTTTTAAAGTATTATCACAAATGGCAAATCGAAATAAACGCATTAAAAACCGAGGCCATCTTTTTCACTCGTCATCGACCGATTTTGTCATCTGAATTTCTAGTCGATGATAAAGTTATTGGTCGGATATATTTGGGCGTTTTATTAGATAAACGGAAGGCATCGCATGTAAATTACGCAGCCCTAAAAACGAATAAAGCAGTAAGCGCAGTTTGTTTAATCGTAATACCTTAACGATAATAATAAGTTCAACATTTATAAAGCGTTTATTCGTCCTGCGATGACTTGTCCCGCCTGGTCTTCCATCTCGAAGGCGAGCTTTAATAAATTACAATTAATACAAAATAGGTGTTTAAGTATTAAGTGCTCCAAGGTAGAGAATAGTGGACACGCGTGAGATATTAAATTCACATACTTTATTCGGGATTATATTCTTTTACTATAACTCGTAAGTTCCGCAATAATTGTGTATATTGCATGAAAAGCAGTATATCTCAACGACCGGAAATTGCGATTCCAGGCAACCATAGTTTATTTACACGAAGTATATGGACGCCTTAAACATAATATTATACTCTAAATTATTAATATTTAACTAAATGTAATCCGCTAACATTCTTTTTTATTTGTGTGTATGTATATGTATATATATATATATATATATATATATATATATATGTATAGTATGTTATATATCTTTATTATTATTATTGCTTTCTGTCGAATAGTGGGCTTTTTTTCAGATTTTTCCGGCAACTTATATTTGTCAGCCTAGTAAATATACTAATTTATATTTATAAGAATTATTACATAAACAATTTAGTTTATCCGCGGTAAGGATATTATAATTCCGATATAACTTTTTATTCTTTTATTTAATTTACGTAAATAAATATATATTTCTTCTATCAGGAAAAAATTCGATCGAAAAATTCCCAAGTATATAAGCCTTTATGATAATTATTATTTGTATCCAGTGTATAAAATTAAAAAAAAAAAAATGAATAAATTAAAGTTGACAATGAGAGTCGAATTAATTCGAGCAAGTTGTAGATAAGAGAACCCTAAAAAAAAATAATAAACACCTAAAATTAAATTTAAAATTAAATTTAAAAATAAATTAAAACTTCGTCTGTTCTATATTGTGTATTAGCCCGCGTTATTTTGTGCGATTTAAAAAAAAACATATTTTAGTCAATGGCAATGTGAAATACCAGTCGTCACCGCCCATTAAAAAATAATAATACTTTTTTCGAAATATATATATATATATATATATAATAAACAACTTAAAAGTAGTTGAAATCGCCGGTTTTTTCATATATATAAAAAAGCTTTTCGCCTATTAAGCCATTATCAAACGGATTTAAAAATACAAAGTGCACACAATTTATAAAAATTACAAAAGTAGTAAAAAAAGAAAGAAATAGAAAATACTCAATTTAAATTGTACGATATTACAAAAAAAATTACCCTTATTTATCGAATAATCCGAATAGCGAATGTGGTAAACAATGCGATCGACATATCAATAATGTAAATACATAAAGAAATACATGCCGCCTAATATGAAAATATCGAAAAAACCCTCTAGCATACTTCCTAGAACTAATTGTTCGTCGAAATTTATCATTTGAATTTTATGAATTATTTTTATATCTTTCTTTTATTATTATTATTATTATTATTATTTTAAAATGTTTCTCTATGTGTATTATAATTTCGGTTAATATTATCGATTTTGTGTTTTAATACTTTACAACGTACCTTTTCAAATAATAATTTTTCATCATCGTATTTTATTTTTCCCAGCTTGCGCCATTTGGCCAGTTTAAACCTTTATCTAGTTAGTGTATTTAAAATTTCAATGCAACTACGCTTGATAAATTTATATAAACTAATTGTAACAGGAGACAACGGTTCAGAAACAATTAACTCAATACTCACAGGTAATGCGTGCCACTTTTGTAAAATACTAGAGAACAGCTCATCCGTATGCTTTAGAAATTTCGGACAAACCCAAATTTGATGCTCAACACAGTTGTCAACATAGCACGTATCACACGTACCATCCGGAATTATGCCTAATTTAGCATCGGAGGGAGAAAGATTATGCCCAGTACGCAGTCTAAATAAAGTTGATATATAATCCCTCGAAACGTTCTGGTATAATTGAAACCATTATGAACCAAAGCGAAGTACTTTTTCCCTTTATTCTGACTTTCAGCCGGGTAATAATTGTTTAATCTTTGGTAACATTTCAGTCCAATTCCACTTAGTGTTCTCGCAAGGGACACTTGATAAATTATAACATTCATCGGCCACCTCGTTTCCAGTAATACCGCAATGAGAAGGGACCCACTTAAACGGCACTCTAGACCCACGATTATAAAGCTGAATAACACGATGTCTCACATCAAATTCCAACTTGGACATATTGAGATCGGGGAACTTAGACAATTGTAACAGGACACTCGAGGAATCAGAGATGATTAGAGTATTCTTTTTCCTCAAATCTTTAACTAGGTTCAAAGCTTCGTAAATGGCAAACAATTCTACAACAAATGAAGAACCTGCAAAGGATAATCTGTATACCCTCGATATGCCTATTTTCGGGTAGTATAAAGCCGAAGTACAATTTCCACGTATTTTATCTACCGACCCATCTGTAAATATGATTTCATAATGACTAAATTTTTCATTAATTGCTCGCCCAAATGCAGCATTGTTAACGCTAGAAGGATGATTGCTCGGAGCAGATTTAGACCCCTATCACATTTCTGTAACACAAACTCCAACTCTGCACTCCATAACAATTTGCTATCAAATACCACTCCTAAGTATTTAATTGTTGTATCAAATTTTAAAGTTTTTTTCCCAGACGAAGTAAAGGGGAGACACGATTTAATTTAATTTCTTGGTAAACATTATTCCATTAGATTTGTCTATATTTATAGACAGATCTAGATTTTGTAGAATCTCCTGTAGGTCAAGATCTGAGCTTTCTTAACCACCGTATCCACTGATGCCGCGGTGCACAAATAGCTAAGTCATCGGCAAACTGAAACATTATAACAGGCTTATTTTGAACTTTTTCTATTTCGTTTGTGTATGGGATCTATAAAAAAGGACTAAAAATACTCCCCTGTGCTAATCCTTTACGCGAATAGACACAGTTGTACTTTTCACCTTTATATATCTGACTGTTAATTTTCTCCCACTGAAGTACTCAAATATCCAGGAACATATATTTTTATTAATACCAATTCCTACTAGTTTATTATATAATGTTGAAAGATTAACATTATCGCACGCAGACTTGATATCAATACAAATAGCAAGAACGTATAGATTTCTGGTTAGGTTGATCTGTACAAAAGAGAATGAACTTAATGCATCCGTTGTACTAAAACCTTTTCTAAAACCGTACTGAAAAAGTGAAAGTTTCTTAAATTTATTTGCCCACCATTCTAACCTAAATTTTAATATATTTTCTAAAGTTTTACCTACACTCGACAACAGGGAAATAGGTTTGTATGACCTATAATTATCCGGTGACCGACCTGGTTTCAGCACAGGACGGATATGTTCTTTCCAAATAGAAGGAATGTATTTAAAATTTAGTGAATTATTTAAAAAGGCCAGTAGAAAATTTTAGCTACCTCCGGTAACCGTTGTAGCATAGGAAATTTTATCCACTCCAACCGTAGAGTATTTCTTATGATCTAAACTACGAAATAATTCTCCTTTCGAGATGACATGTTTTAGCTCTAATATGATTAACAAAATGGCCTTCCGAAATATGAGGATCAACTGGACTTTCAAACTGTTTTATAAAATCATTAATCCATTCTGTGCTCGTAGGATTTATACAAGAAGAACAAAACGGATATTTAAACCATTTAACTCTTTGCCATATCTCCCTCATGTTTAGACTCGTATTAATACTATTACAAAAATTGCGAAACGCGTTTCTTTTTTGTACTTTTAAATATCTTTTCGTTTCAGCCTGTTGTTTTTTATATTTAATAAAATTCTCCATTGAAGGAGGAGCATTGTAAGTCGCTAATGCTTTTCTCCTTAGCGATATCGATTACGGCACCCCGCACCGATATCGGCGATCTAAAGGTAGTCGGTGAATCTTTTAACTGTAGGCGCTGACTTATTTACGGCTGAATGAATAACCTTCTCGATAAATGAGTATTGTTCTGATGGAGACATGGCACAGAAATCGGCTGTATTAATTTTTTAAATTTCTTCCTCTATTAAATATATTTAGTCCAGTCAATCCGATTGTAATCTTTAACTAAAAAAACCTCCCGACTTCGACAAAAAGAAGTACTTGCTGAAATTATATCGGGTAACTTAATTTGTATAAAAACTGGAAGATGATACTCATGGGATCTTTTCCTATTAGCCAATCAATCTTTTCACAGATACCAGAGGAAGCCAAAATTAGAGATCTAAATTATTAGGAGCCTGAATAAATCTGGCGATTCGTGTGGGCTGTTCTGTGTTTACAATATAAAGGTGATGTTCATTTATAAAATTCAAAATCTCATGGCCTTCATAATTGTGTACAGATGAACCCCAAGCCGAATGTAGACAATTCAAAATCTGCCAGAATCGAAAAAGGATGTTTGTCCTTTTTCGGATCACGTATTAAATGTTCCCAACCAACAGAAGTAATTTTATATTTTGGAGCGGCATACACCGCTATTAAGTCAAATTCAAATTTACGTGTTTTAAAAGTGATTCCCAAAGCTTGAACTACGTTTCCAAAATTCGGAATATTAATAGTAAAATATTTACACTGTATCATTTTATACGTGATACCTTTACATCAAGTTGTGTCGAATGCTTTAGCAACATCAAGCAAAACTAAACCAGTATGTTTATTACAATTAAAATTATGCCTGACAAATTCTATCATTCTTGATATTTGTTGCGTAGTAGAATATCTTGGGCGAAACCCAAACTGAATGTCAGGTAATAGTTTGTATTGTTCAGAGTGATAATTTAGACAAAATAATTTTTTCCGCGATTTTACTCAAATTACTTAATAAGCTTGTAGGGCGAATGTTGCTAGTTATGGAAGCATCTTTACCAGGTTTAGTGACAATTTTTGCTACTTTCCGTTTTGAAGGATAATGCCCACATTTAAACATTGCGCTTAATAAATTCGAAAATTTGACTACTGCTTTCAGTGGAAGATTTTTTTAACAGAATTTTTAGATTTGATCGCTTTTAAATGTATATAGAAATAACCGTAAACAATAAAGATAGTGAACGCGACAGACACGATATAATCGCAGTCGAAAATAACACACTTCTCATCGTTTTTATGTATGTAAATTTAAATGTTCTTTAAATCTTATCGCGAATTTCTTAATCTTCATCATCCGCCATCTCCTTTACGAATCTCTTTCGACACAGCAGTCAGCAGTAATTGGATAGACAAGCTATCGATGAATAATTTTGTGTAGACGGTCCGCTGATCACTTGCCGGCGACTTTGCCTTTTTTAATAATCCGCGATAATTCATACTTAGGTCCTCTCAGAATCTGACCAAAATATACCAACTTCCGTTCTTGAATACGAATTAATAATTCTGGATGATTTTTATCCACTTTATTAAAAACTTGTTTATTACTGATTTATATCCGAGGAATTTCTAATATCCGTCACTACAGGTACATCTCGAAAGCTTCGATGTACTTTTCAAGGCTGGTACCCAATGGTCTGGCTTTCACAGCCATATGGCAAAACTGAAAAGTCGTAGCATTTAGTTATTCTTAATGGTAGGTCTCTAAATGAGTAGTTTTCTAATTTTTGTAACCGTTAGCTTTGCTTGCTCTATTCTCGATCGTAATTCATTTTTTGATTTATAATTTATCCTCAAGGTTGATGCCTAAGTATCTGACAGTTGAAACCGGCTGCACTTCCGTATTATTTAACCGTATCGAGAGGATTTTATTGATTTCTTAAAAAATACTAACGATTTGGTTTTAAGTTCGTTGATCGAGAGCACGAAAGCTTTAGCAAGTTTAACGTTTTCTGTACTTCGTCTCGGTTATTTGCTGTAATAAAACTGTCGTTCTGCATGCCGTATGTTATTAATCGTATAGCCGTTCACTTTGATTTTACCCTCATTTTCATCAAAGTTTTCCTTAAAGGTTCACTCCGTGTATAAATTAAACAGCAAGGGCCAAAGTATACATACAACTTCGGCGAACCCCTCTTTTAATAGCAGTACTTCCGGATTCAGCTCCTTCCGTTCGGAACTCCTGCTGTTTGTCTATTCTTTTTCACGAGGATTAAAATTTTAATTTGGTGATTTTAACTACCTTTTTGTTATTTATTTTGTAATCATCACTAAATTCCACGCTGTTAACATATATATTTAATATATCGCAACAGCCATAATAATAATAATAACCGAATCAAATAAAATCAAATGTATTTCAGCAACTATATACAATACTTACAGTGTTAGCTATTTATTTATTCAAATTCAAATTTAAATTTATTTCAAATTAAAATACGAGATTACAAAGAAAATATGTATAACGTGTAAATCGCGACTATGCGCATATTGCGCGAACGCCGGATTATACAAATAAATAAAGATTAACATCCGTTTCATCGCACTAAAAAAAACGTAACGTTATATAATTCAATGAAATAATACACAGTTGGTTAAAACATTCTTTAAAAAACAACGACATCGATTTAGGCATAACACACAAACACCCAGACACCGCCAATCGAATAAACGAAGTATTAAACTATAATTACAAATCAGCAGAAATATATACCTAACGCCCGAAAGTAAATATACAACATAGAAATATATACATAAATACTAAAAACCATGTATACATAAAGGCATAACAGGAAATAACTCATAATCACATAATTAATAAAAAGTTGAAGTAGAACTTAATTTACAAATAACATATAATAACAATAATAATAATAATAATAATAATAATAATAATAATAATAATAATAATAATAATAATAATATTGGAAAATATAATTACAACATTCAAATTGTAATAATAAGAAACGGAGCTCGAGATAATCTGGTAAATAAATACAAGAAATCCCGGGTAATAAATGCGCGAGTACTGGACATTGTAAAATGTAATCATATGCACGCAACTGGCATGTAGTAACTGAAATAACTAAGATCTTATTGTAATTTACAAACTAACGAAATTCGGGAATTGAGTAAAAATACAAGAAAATAAAAATTTAGAGCTAGATTACAAAAAGAAGAAAAAAATAAAATGAATTTACAATTCTAAAACTAGGGGCTACCCATCATGTATGGTATAATAAGGGGGATGATTAGGAACAAAACAAAAAAAAGGTTTACCAAAATCTGACTAAAATTCGTCGAGTTATCCACGAATATCCATCCCTATATGCAACAACTTGCCGCGCGGCAGTTTAGTTGGAATATAAACCCGCCGTTTAAAAAAAAATCACCACACAATACGAATGTAGAATTTTTAGGATTGGCATTAGTTATTATTTTTCACCGATTACTTAAGCTCCATTAGAAGTCTTCAAAACGGATCACACCACCGAGACATCCTTCGGCGAAATTCATCTTAGCCAACGCAACATCAACTGGATGAAGTCAACCGCTTGTCGTAACTCAAATAAAAGAAACGATTGCGCCGTGGATGCTCGGGTCACACATTGCTCGCCTACAAATACTTATTTACTCAGAAAAACCAACCTAAATATACTGCATGCAATATTCTTTCAACTATTCCTCATTTGCTTCTCATCTGTCCGATCTATTCCTCCGAACGTGCAAACCTTCCAAATACTAACTCTATTTTACAACATTCTCCTACTTCCGAATTTAGACTGCTTAACTTCATTTATTCAAAATTTACCGGTTAATAAAAAATTTTTCCCCGCGCCTCTGACCCTCAGTAGCAGTACACGGCGTGGTTACTAATTAAGAAGAAGGAGATAATTTAATTTCCTTAATTTCACCATTATGTATAAAAGGTGAATTCAAATGATGATCCATTAATATGCCGTAATACGAAAAGTGAAGATCCCATTTATATACGGTATAAATGTTATGAAGAATTCTATTTATTGTCCGCGTATAAAAATGAAATTTAACATTAAAAAAAAAAATTTATACAAAAAGAAAGAATTATTAAAATTGTCCGCGTTATTTTTAACGAACTCTTCGGATGCTTGTACTCATAATGACAATAAAAACAGCAACAATAATGACAACAGTAATAGTGATGACGATAGTAGATTTTCCCCGAACGCAATTATAGTCGAACTGAAGTAAGATAGGAGAGACAATATTCTATAGCTTACAACCCCATTGGTTTTGCATGAACAACATTTACTCTATATACATACATACATACATACATATATGTATATATATATATATATATATATATATATATATATATATATATAAAATCCTCCAACTAGTAAAGAAAGAAACATTTTCACGTTGAAAAATTGGCTTACCCTGAAAATACCGAATATTTTCTATCGAGTAGAAGTCGAGTAGCTACAACAGTCATCCCACGTAAACAGCCTTTCATTTTCTCGTCTAAAATTCTGTAAATATCCGAGCTAACGCTTGAACGGACTCAAGATATAAAATCGATGCTAAAAAATATCATGTATACATACATACTTACATGCATATATATATATATATATATATATATATATATATATATATATATATATATATCATTAAATCCTATCTTACAACTAGTCTGGAAGCTATCTAGTAAGTTTTTAACGAAAAAAAAATAAAATAGAAGGAAAGAAATCGTGAATAGACGTTGATAACAAAGGAGGGAAAATAAATAATGTTTTTCGTTATTTTGTACTATTTTCTCGAATTATTTTCTTTTTAATTAAGGACGTTGTACCTAAACATACTTATAAAATAAAACCTAAAAATCTAATCCAGAAGATTCTTAAATTGGATTTTTTCTTTTTTTAATAAATAATCAATCCCAACTGTTTATCTTTCTTTACAACCACCATAAATTGGCGATTTTATAAAATAAATATATATACATATATACTTTATAAATGCCCACGTAATTGCTGAAAAAAGCAAATTAAAGTACGAGCCCGTATTACATGAAACGAAAACAGCGAATAACAGTATAAATGATGCGAACATAATAATAATAATATAATAATAATAATAATAATAATAATAAAAAGAATTTAAACAATATTCATCGTACTGGCGAGAACACACATTTACACAGACGCTCAAACGCCCATAAATTTATCCTATATTTCAGATACCAGTTCGTAAAAAACATGCACGATTCTCGAGCACTATTGTGATACATGGAAAAATCTCGGCATCGTTTAATAAACTTACCGGCGCAGTCATACACTTTTCCTCGTTAGAGATGGACACTTGCTGGCGACATATAACCCGCATAGAATAAGCCGATAGAGTAGTATGTACGAGCGAGCATAGTCAGTAAAATGAATAACCGAAGTCGACAACAAACATCCACTTGGGGGTAATTAGGACGTGATAGTTATTAAATTATTTATTTATTTATTTATTTATTATTGTGTTATTTATTTTATGTGAATTTTATATTAAACGTGGGATTTACATGCAAATTGTTAAATATTTAATATTGTTAATTGAAATGTAATATCTTCGCCGACGTGTAAAACCGGCGGAAATCGGTACGTTCTAAATGATAATAAAAAAAACCCTACCGAATTGTTATGAAATTGTTGTTCTTAAAACCAACAACAAAAAACTGAGGTTTAATTTTGAAAATTTGACGATGCGATCTTTCGTAATTTCCGATATTCTTACGTAAAAAATTTAGATAGTTGTCAATCATCTGTTCTACTATTCAATAAAGTTCTTCCCCGCAGTTCGTATGAGAGACGTCTATACTGCTAGATCTTTATCAACTCGTTCCGTCACGTCGGATACTCCGTTAGGATGGCGTGGCTCTGAATACCGTATAGGTAAAAGTTCTTCAACGCGCGATACTGATGATATTTGTCCGAAAGCGAATGTCGCTTACTGTTCTTCAACTGTATAGATTACAGTTTCTTACGTGCTGAACAACGCTAGTAAATTTAAAATCTCACTCGATAAGATCAGCAAGTATAGAGCAAAATAAATCACGAATTTCGCACGCCATATCGAATATAATTTTCCAACACACACAAACACACACACACACACACACACCTGGAGGAATTTTATCACATTTATTCAGCTTTCACGATTGTGTCCTATTTCCACATTACCTGAAATTCTGTCCACCTGTGTTACATTATTAATTCGTATCGTATACGCTTGAACATTTCTGTTTCTATATAGTGGACGTTATCGTATTTTACTAGCGCATTATTTGCGATTACGATTTATTACACGATAACATGTGTACGCGACATCTCGCTGTTATGTATCGTGATATGTCGTCTGTTGTTCTGTTTTATTTTTTATATGAATTTTAAAAGTTCATGGAACTTTGTTAAGAAATGTCTATCGTATATTATAGATTCCAATAGTTTAGCCGAAGTAGGGAGTATTGCAATAATTTTTTTTTTTTTAATAAATTAGTAGAATCTTATATTTAACGGATAAATTAGTACTAGTGATAAATTCAAATTAGCGCAGAAGACGGCGAAAGACGTGTACATTTACCACAACTTTAAGTTTACGAAGAATACGTAGAACTATTTGGCTAGTAGATATGGTGTGTCGTACGTTTAAAGCGTCTGACATCGTTTTTAGTGATTAACAGAGTTTGTGCCTTCTCATTTGGGCGAAGACGGACTCGTTTTGTGTTTGTGTGTTAGCGAAATTATTTCATCAATAGGTGGGATTTTTAAATTTGACTGCATGTCTTCATTTCGCTGGTACTATTGTGCATAAGTTACTACGGATCGAAGACATTTGCTTCCGTTGGATAATTAACCTATTATTTATTTATTTTTTTTTTTTTTTTAGCGCAACCACACAATTAGAAAACGCCCAAATTGGTCTAATTATTCGCATATACAGAAGTCTTTACACAGATATTCGAGCTTGCAATTTTGACCAATTAATCAATCCATTTGTCTCGCCATTTATGAGTAATCTTTGCTCTTTATTCAATACGCGTTTCCAGTTCAGTCGAGCGTCCAAATGCATACCTGGATATATTGCACTCTTCTTTTTAAGGAATAGGCAGTCGTTCGAGATATAACGGATGATAAATTATAACGTGGTAGGTGTATAAATAACACGAAGAGATTTTTTTCGATTGAGCATAATTCTCCGTTCTCGTGTTCGTTTACTAATTTTGTTGATTGTATGTTGTAATTTTTCATACGCATTTTTAAGGGAATCGTCGATAGATAAAATAGCTGTATCGTCTGCGATGCTCGTTTCAACTGATTTTAGGATGTTCGTTTCAACTGATTTTGAGATGTCGCCCGTATATACATGAGATAAAGAATAGGTCCGAGGACACTCCCTTGTGGAATAGCTGCGTGTATCGGGTAATATTTTGATTTCTCCATGATAAACGCGAAACGTTCTCGTTCGGAGAGATATAATAATTGACGCGTACTTTTCGGTAGATTATTACTCATATTATGTATAAGCCCTTCGTGTCAAACTCGATCGAAAGCTTGTCAGATATCTGCAAAAAAAAAACTGTCGAACATAATTTCTTTTCTTCCAGGGCTGTTTTTATTTTTTATTTTATTTTTTTTGTCACTCGTACTTGATCAATCGTCGAATGCTTGTTACGGCACCCGAATCGACGATCTGGTAAATTTACGAGTAGCTTTAATCGTTTAGGAAGAAGTTTTTCAAATATCATATCAAAAACCTCACAAGAAGTCAGCTATAAAAGCTTTAAACGTATTGAAGATAATTCATAATAAACGTAACGGAGACGATCGAAACATGTTACAACTGTTATATAAAGCATTAATTCGTTCTAGATTAGAGTACTGTTGCCTAGCGTTCGGCTCTGCTGCCAAGGGCTAGGTCCTTGGATACCATTCAACATTCAGTCATCCGAACAGCTACTGAGGCTTTTCATACTAGCCCTATAGTCAGTCTTAACAGTGAATCGGGATTACTTCCGTTGAGTTTCCGAAGGTACATCTCGACAGGTAACTTGATCTTTTGCATAATATTCCAAGTCGCGATCAATAATTCACAAATATCCCTAATTATGCGAGTCAGCATGAAAAATAAGCTCATAATCATTTCCTCAATTTAACGAATTTATTCTTAATCCCTCCGCTTCTTCCAATATATACCAACCCCTCACCCCGGCTTTTACAACCACTCCATATCAACCTGAAACTAACTCATCTTTCCAAATATTCCTGCCCACCCCATATACTCTAAAGCTATATTGCTCTTGAAATCTCAAAATATAAGTACGCTGTTTGCTGTTTTACCGATTGCTCTAAATCTGGCGGACGTGTGGTGTCTGCCTTTTTGATGCCCCCCCTTTCATTCGTCGTTTTCGACTTCCTAAGTCCTGCTCCATGTTCTCGATCTTTTGCTATTTTCAAGTGTCTAAAGTTCCTATCCACGCTGTAATCTTCTTCTGAATTCCTTATCCTTTCGGATTCGCTCTTTGTTTTAACGTCTCTCCACAATCTTTATACCGACAATGCACTTTTACAACGCACACCGCTTGTCCATGACCTCCTTACTACATCTCAAGGTTCCATAGTTTTTATTTCCTAGCCACGTCGGTTTTCCTGGAAATGAGGCTATTGACCGAGCTGCTCGGGAAACATCCTTGCTTCGCACATTTCCGTTCGCCTCTTTCTCTATAGCGACTAAAAGTTTTTCTGTCATAATCAAATACCGGTGTCGGGTGTGGAAGTCTAATCGACATAACCATCTACTTTCGATCAAACCAAATCCACTATGTCAGCTGCCGTTTCCTTTCGGAACAAGAAAGAAAAATGTTATCCTTACCAGACATCGAATATCCCACTCAAATCTTACCCATTCCTATCTTCTTCAAGAAACAGACCCACCGCTTTGTCCCTTTTGCCAAGTATCACAACTGCTAATCTGCCGAACACATTCATAATGTTTTCCTGTTCCTGGATTCATTGAACCTTTTAAATCAGATCTAGGACCACAGTACGTAAACGGGTGCGTATGCTAGTGCAGCCGGCGTTCGTATTATCAAATAATAATAATAATAATAATAATAATAATAGTGATGGTGGTAATGAAATTGGGCGGTTTAAGCTCACTGTTTGTGCAGGCTCCTCTGATTCGAGCAGCATAATAATTTTAGATGTTTTGAAACACTTTGGTACATGTTTTAGACGGAAACACGCATTAAATATGTAGGTAAGCGTAACTGCACATTTATGCGGTAATTCTTCTAATATTGTTATTATTTCATCAGCTCTGTCTTTTTAGGATTATTAATTTAATCGGGTTGAAATACTGAAGCTAAATGACCATTGAATCAGTTTTCGCTTCGTAAAAATGAACGTCTTCGAGTTTTTTTGTTAATTTTCTAATTTCGATCACCTTCTTAACTGAGATTTTCTATATAATTATCGAAAGTTTATCGTTTAATATTATTTATTTCGGGACTCTGAGGTTTTCTATATAATTATCGAAATTTTGTTTGTTTAAAATTATTTATTAGTCTATAGGTGGATAATTAGTTTCAACTAATCGAGGCTCGTCGCAATTAAATATCGTTGTTGGGTTTTTTGTATTTTTTAAAAAATCGGGTTCGCTCTCGTAATTTTGAGTGAAAAGGGATAAATCCGAGTTTTGAGTTTTAATGAACCAGCGATACTGTTCAAACTACTCGGAATACTGTTAAGATAGAAACCAAGGGTAAATTATCAGGAAAAATACTTCGCCCTCGAACATTATGACGAATTCGCCATATTTACCCGCTGAACTATATTTCATGCGAATTCTTATTCAGTCACAATGTCCTCTTTACGGTACACAAACTTTTGCATATATTTTTAAAACAAGGAACATTTGGTCGACGTTAAAAGTTTCATAGCGATACTTTTAATACCGACGAGGAAGAATTATATTTAAAAAAGGTAATTTAAATGTAAATTAATGTAGCCCGACGAAATAATTTCGAAGCTTATCGGATTTCAGGACTCTTAAATTCAGCAGTTACTCTTCGCTTTAAGTATTAAACGTGTTATGCTCTTCAATCTATCGAGCATAAATACAAATCATCGCCATCGTAGGCTTTTTAGTCTATATTTCTTATCGCTCGAAATTAATTGCCTATCCTTCGGATACTCCTCTTTTTAATTTGATCAGAGAGGCGAGTCAAATTTTTATACCACTTATAACGCCGAGCTTTCGATCTCTGCCAGCATTTATTATTGCTATCATCGGGCTTAAAAATAAACTTCGTAGAAACGAAACGTGATTCTTCTAACGCTGATTGCGTTCTCTAAAAAAACTACTAAATTTCTTTACAAAAACTGGTGCAAAAGTTATTGAATAAAAATTTAAATGATAAAGTTGCTAAAACCTTAACTCTCTACTAACGATAACAGTCTTTGGAGGGTTTGTAAACGATACAGTCAACGTACTGAAGCACTCCCACCGTTTTACGACAATCCTCTTAATAGGTATGTGTATTCTGATACGGATAAAGCGGAATTTTTAGCAGGATATTATTTCAGCGCTCATAGTCACAGCGCCAACTTATCGACCAATTATCAGAATAATAAAATAAGACTAGTCATCAAAAAATATACAACTTCTTCTATATATCCATCCCATCCTCTGCTCACTTCTCCAAAGGAGAATGGTCGGACGAAATAAAATATTTAGGAGTTATTTTAGATAAAAGGTTGAACAAGCATTTAGATTACGCGTCAATTAAAACGCATCGAGCAATTTGTACCATTTATCCCTTTGTTAAGCGCAAATCTTTCGCTAAATGTCGATAATAAATTAATAATATATAAATCGCTCATTAGACCAGCATTAACGTATGCCTGTCCAGTGTTCGATTAGCAACTCTAGCTACAAGAAGCTTCTTCAGAATAGATGCATTAGATGTATATACTCCCATATGTATAGTAATATAATTGCACGAGCAATTGAAACTACCTTTGTTAAAAGATCATGTATTGAACTACTACCTTTTTCAAACAATGTGTTACGCATGATAATGACCTAATTACGTTGATTATTACGATTCCAAGCAGTTAAGAAGAAAATATACTAAGTATATAAGCATCGCAGACTCGAGCATAATTTACTATCGCCTGTTAAAATAATTATCGCTAACATTCATAAATATTAAATACATTTTTAATTTATCGTTATTTTAGACGGCCTTCTTTCTATATTTTTATCGCAGGTTTTTTATGTTTTATTTTCCCCGTGCATTTTGTATATATGTTAAACATTCGTTTTGTTAAAAATTAAGTTTCCGCTGTTATGTTTAACTGCGATAAGTTTATTTCAAACGGTACATCATAATTATTCGGGTTTTCTTTTGTAATACTTAATCATGTGAAAATATGCGTTTTTCTTCCTTTCTTTTTTTCATGTATTACACCTTCATGTAGTGTATCGTCACTTATCCATCTGGATAGTCTATAGTTGTGTTCCACCACGTTACAACGATTCTAGAGAAGTCAGCACGATTAAAATATATAAATAATCTCCCGGCAGTATCAAGTTCGGTAGGCTGTAAAGACATCATCCTTATGAGGGGGGGGGGAACAAAAAAAACGGAATATTCCATCGTACGAGATAATAAATTTGAACACCAAGTAAGTATGTATCACCCAAAAAATACAAAAAAAAATAATAATAATAATGAAAACACATTCCGATATTTTGTTTATTATTATTCACTAATACAATTTGTTCACAATTTCTCGGGATTAACGTACGGTCGTTAATTCTAGGAAATCCTTTATATTACGTAAGATGTTTATAAATATTATTCCGAACGAATTAAAAATTAAAGGACGTTCAAGCTAAGTTATCTATAAATATATATATATATATATATATATATATATATATATATATATATATATATATATATATATATATATATATTTTACAAATTTTTAATTCATTCTGAATATTCTTTTACCGAGCATGTAAGCATATGTACATACATAAATACTAATCATTATATTACACATACATATTGTGTAATACGTTGTTTATGTATGTTTTATGTATATATACAACGTACGCGTTCTGCGTATGTGTGTGCGTGTGTGAATTCGCAAAAATGTCTAAATTCCGACTAAAAATAAAAAACAATAATTATATTTGTCCGTTATGAAATTTAGATTAATATATCCTCCGGTGGTTTGTTGATAACGACGATATTCCTACGTACGAATTACGCGGCCAACCGGTACTTCTTATTAGGCGGTTTTTGTGGTTCACCTGTAAAAGTTCGATTCAATTTATTTTTCATCCCGCACGTTAAAATAAAGTATCTTATTATATATATATATATATATATATATATATATATATATATCGAACAGCGCGAAATGTAGCGATTTAAAAAAAATAAATAAACCAAAAAGAAACAATTGAAATCGCTAAATTTTTCTGTATAAAAACACCGCAAAGCTTTTCCGTTATTAAGCGATTATTGAACGAGCATGAAAATATATCCAAAAAATATACAAATATATACAATTTATAATATATAAAGAAAAAAAAACGATAAATAAAATAAAATGTAAGAAAATATTTCATTTAAATGTACGATTTTGCAAAAAATGGTGACGTGAGAAAACAAATTTTTTATTATTTTTATAAACAAATCTGTTGTTTCAGCTATTAATTTTTTTTAAATGTAATATTGTACATTTAAATTAAGTATTTTCTTACGTAACTTTTTTGTTTTTTCCTTTTTTATTTTTTTCAATTCGTATATATTTTCGCGTATTTTATTTATTTTTACATGTATTTTTTTATGTCCATTTGATAATTGCTTAATAGTCGAAATGCTTCGTGTTCTTTTGATATATAAAAATTTTACTGATTTTTTAACAACCTTCATTGTTGTTTTTGGTTTTTTATTTTATTTACTTATTTATTTATTTATTTATTTATTTATTATAAGTAGAAAAAATGAGCGTCAAATTAGTATAGTCTAAAATGTAATTGTAAGTTCAGTAAAAACCAAACTTGTATTTAAGGTAATTTTCTCCATAAATATAACTTATTAATTATAAATTACAATCAGAGTATCGGGCGTTTAAAAAAAAAAATTCGCACTGTGCGCAAACCAATTTTTTTTTTTTTTTTTGGCACTGCTGAGGAGCAATCACAACCTACTAACTTTAACTTGTTGATAAATAGTTATTATATATTGATGTTACAATTGGTTAGGAATTTGTAAAGAAGGAGGAAAACACGGGAGTCATTAGAAAAAATTAAGAAAGTGATAGAGAAAGGAGGACGATAACCGATGGATATTAAGCAATTCAGGAGTGCTAGTTGGTCAGGTGTGTGAAAACTGCAATTGAAAAGGATGTGGTTTTCATCGGCGATAATTTGTGAATCGGCTGGATGGGAACAATATGGGGAACTGGAAATACCAAATACGAAACATGTGAGCCGGAAGACGATTGTGTCCAGAACGTAAACGGGTGATGGTTGCAATAAATTTTCGGAAGTTGAGGTGTATGTTGGAAAAATTAAAGTACCAGGGAGTAGGTGATGTGGCCAGATAATATCTAGGGGTGGAAGAACTAACTAGCCACGATGACCACTCGTAGGATATATCCATGTTGGCAAGAGATATCAGGTCTGTGGTGGAAATTGCCGGCACCAGAGAGCCGAAGAAAATGGCTTCCTTGGCCAGAGTGTCGGCAACCTCATTGCCATGAATTCCGGAATGACCGGGAATCCAGACGTATGATATTAAGATGATAGTAAATAAGTCAATTGTCGCACTGCCAAGGGAAGATAATTGGAATTAGGTTGAAAGGAGGAATGCTTCAATGCGAGCAGAAAACTTAGGGAGTCGGATAAGATTAAGTATAGGGAGGAGGAATGGTGATCTGAACGTGATAAGAATTGCAGAGTTTTAAGGATGCTTAGGCCCTCGGCAGTGAAAATTGAATTGAACTGAGGAAAAATGAATGATTTGGAGATATAATATTGCTGTATATAGAATGCTCCCGTAACGGACCGACCGCGAAATTTGGATCCATCTGAAAATACATGTACATAATTAGGCCAGTAAATTTGTATGAAAGCATTAAGATCAGATTGGGAAGACACGATGGAGGAGAAGGAGGAGGTGTCAATGGAGATGTTAAAAAGATTGACACGATATGAATTAGTAAAGTAAATTGTGGGACGAGATGGAAGGATAAGATACTTGTACGTCCGGTATTTATAAGCTGCAGTGGAGAGTAGTGGAATACGGGAGCGAGTGAAACGCCATTTTCTGAAAATTAAAAAACAATTGGAAATGAAGGAATTAACTTGTTTATTGAGAGATTTCGAGATAAATCGGAAGGCTAAATTTTTACGTCGGAGGGAGAGGAGAACAATATGAGACTCGGAGGAAAGAAAGGAAATAGGAGTAGAACAAAGAGAGCCTAAAATTAAGCGCATACATTGTTTTTTTTATCCAATTTGGTTAAGAGAGGTGGCAGTAGTCAATTTTGGAACGAATTAAGGAAATATATAGAATGCGTAGAGAAACGGGATCGCCACCACAGACAGTTGAGGAGAGGGATGTTAGGATATTAGAGGATTGTAGGGTGACCGAAATAAGGAAGTCTATATGCGGTTTCCAAGTAAGTTTTTGATCTAAAGTCAGTCCTAAGTAGGTGAATTGCGTTACTACGGCGATGCGGTCATTATAAAACGGAATATATTGGAGGAGGATGAGTAGGCCGATTGAGGGAAAACACGATAGCTGCAGATTTGCTGGGATTAATGGAAAGATCGGAAAATTGGAATTACTTAAAGTTATGATATCACGTGTTAAAAAATTAATTTTTATTCATATTCAAAAAAAGTAATTTTACCGAAATTACTCTATGCCTCTGGTCTTATACTATAGCAGAAGTAATATAAAGCGGGGGGTACTGCAGAACAATTATCTTCGAATAATATCGAATAAACCTCGGTTTACTTCGATCGTATCTTTACGCGATATGTTAAAATTCCTCCTTATGTATAAGAAATGATTAAAGGTAAAAGCGAACAATTTTTTCGACGTAGACATTATTCGGATATTCCGATAGTAAATTCTATATAGACGATTAACCAATCTATACGATGACGCATGTATAAAATATATATATATATATAATATAGGAACATTATACGTAAACCCTAGTTCGAATGTCGACAACTAAACTTACTTAAAAGTTCATTTTAATAGGAAAAGCGCGTGTACACTCTGTTATTTTAAAGGGAGAAGGTTTTTTTTTGTATTTTAAATTTTTCCAGCAGGGTTTACATATATATATATATAAGTTCATCCATTATAAATATTATTTTTACACCGATTTCTAGAAAGAATGGTTATGAATTATGATATTTTTGTATTTTGCATAACGTACAAATTTATGGCATAAGTAATAAACAATTTTTCATTTTAATTTTTTAGCATATTTTTAAATCATTACACGGCTAATTTATTACTTATAATATATACCATTAATTTGGATAGATTTTAAAAAGCAAACCTCTCTAAACGTGTATATATAGTAAACTAGATAAGGATAATTCTAGAGAATAGATAAAGTCGAAAGTACTTTATGAATATTTTTTTAGCGACGTAGTTTACTTATACGGTTCACGAATTTTTAATTACAAACGAAGTAAGAGCAAAAAAATTTTTTTTTTTTTAATTTTTCCCGCAATGTTACGTATAAGTTTCTTTCCTTATAAATATGATTAATTTTGTTTATATTTTTACCGATGTGTTTTCCGGCGGGGCGAATGGTTAGAACATTCGTAGAAACAAATTAACGGAACAATAATGAATTTTCAATTCAGATTTAAAAAAAAAAAAACGTACGTCAACGATGTTTACACATACAGCGGTATCAAATATTTTTCTTTTTTTTTTTAAATTACAGTTCAGCTTACAAGTATCAATCGAATGTATTAGTTTACAACCTTCCCAAGCGATTCTCGCGATGCCTTGCCGATCATTTGAAAAGTAGTTAATTTTGCCAGACAGAACTATATCGACCTTATTTAACTGCGATATATTTTTTGTCCTTTCTTTAACCTCATCCTCGAGCTAATTCATCTCACTGGCGATGTTAATATACTTCTCCCTTTTCCCTTTCGCCCTTGCCTTTTCTTTATCATTCCTACTTCTTCTAATTGGCGATACAACGTAAAAAAAACAAACCCAAACAAATTCTTCAGGTAGCGTGTTATACTTTACGAGCACCGGCGTACATTTTCGAGGGTGCATTTGCCTTTTATCGAAGTCAGAAATGAAGGGTCGATTACTCAAAGATCAATTCGACATGTTAAATCTGCTTCTATATTTTCATAAGAAAATTAATACATGTAAATTATCATAAATTTAACTAGGCTTAGAATATTTCATAAAAAAAAAAAAAAAAACAAAAAAAAAAACCAATCACTATAAAGGTTTTTTATTCGACAATTACGTCATTATCAAGCGTATAAAATAAACGTTTATTGTATACGCTTGATATAATGACGTGATTGTCGAAAAGCTTCGCATTAATAGAAAAAAAAAAATTATAATAATTAATTTTCTTTTAAACTGGAGTCCGAAGTAAGGTCGTACAGATCGATTTCGTTACTACCATCTATATCAAAGTTATTACTCAAACGACTTTGATCGATGGTCGAAAAAAAAAACATACCGCTGCATCAGTTTGGATTCAGACGAAATCATTCTGCAACTGAATTGCATAGGAGTGTATCGATAATCAATAGAGCTTTCGAGGATAAGAAACGTTGCCCAGTCGTTTTCCTGGACGTAGAGCAAGTCTTCGACAAGATATGTTATAAAGGCCTGGCGTATAACTTAAGCCGACTACTGCCATCCAACATTTGTCGAGTGCTCATATTATATAAAACAGATTGTCAATTTAGAGTACAGCAAGGAAGCACGATATCCGCGTCCTATAATGTGGAGTTCTTGAAAGAAGCGTCCTCGGGCCGTTCTTGTATCTGCTGTATCACATGACTTACCGACGGATGCGCAAACGATAATGGCTACTTTCGCTGACGATACGGCTATTTTACCTGTTGCCAATTAGTCGGTCCGACGTAACAAAATAAATTACAAAACTCGCTAAGTAGAGTCTATGAATGAGCAACAAATTGGAAACTTAAGATAAACGAAGTAAAATCAAAGCACGTAATTTTCACATACCGGCAAACAGAGACGTATTACCAAAAGTGTAGTTAAAAAGGGGGGGGCGAACCTATTTCGCAGGCTGGCCCAGTCAGTTAACTTGGTATGCACTTAGACAGGCGTCTGACATAGGAAATACATGCCAGAATGAAAAGTAAGCAGATAAAGAAAAGAACGCAACAACTTTATCGGCTTATCGGAAGAAATTCAACAAGTTTATTATCGGTTTATCGGAAGAAACCCGCAGCTGACGTAAGGCACAAATGCCTACTATATAGGCAGATTATAATGCCAATATGGACCCATGGTCGGCAGTTATGGGGGTTGTGTCAGTAGGTCGAACAGAGCAAAATTCCAGGCAAAACAAAATGTAATATTAAAAGAGATAGTCGATGCGTACCGCTATTCGAGAAATGACGATGTGTATAGAGATGCACGAATTCCATTCGTAAACGAGAAGATTGGAAGGTACGCAATTGCTCTTAAAAAGCGGCTAATGTGTTAACGTGGAAGCAATCCAATTACTCGATACCAGACAAGACGTCAGGCGTCTTAAGCTACATCATCACCCAGTAAATCCAGTTATTGTAAATCCACGTATATAATAATAAGAGATATTATGTCAAAAGTTATGGTCGATGGGCCATTTAAACCCATAGGCTCGACTAGTAGGATTAGATTGTGTTGGATAAAGCTACAGTCTGTACAATTTGATGCTTATTTAACTTAGTTGATTAACCCTTAACTACAGACAACAGGTCAATTTTACCAGTATATTTCACTTTTTTCAAAACCACGTCGTGTCTATATTCGAAGTAACGAATTTATATTTTATATTGTAGAAGATTTATTTCAATGTAAAAATCGTTATAACGAAAGAAATAATCTCGTCGGAACACAATCGAGCGAAATTGGCAAAGATAGACGAATAGCATTGAGAATGGAGCAAGTACAAAAACTGTCAATCAGAACGACTTGCAGAGAAAACGTTCGTCGAAAAATGAACGGAAAACGTTCCATACACGACTGATATGCAAGAAGGCTATATGTACCGAATATGACGTTTTTGTAAGGATTGTGTAGTCCAAAAAATGTGCATTATACATTGCACGTTTTTATAGAAATATTATTTTTTAAATATTTTTAATTTTTTTACGTTTAATCAATCTTATAATTAAAATAATATTTAATCACCTTTTATTTATATATATATACACACATATATATATATATATATATATATATATATATTATTTATATATATATATATATACGAATATTACATAAATTAAAACGTTTTTATTAATATACTTTTTTTTTTTAGCACAAATAATTTAATTTGATTTCAAGTTCATCGATTTTTTTTTTAAATGTACACAAATGTCACGAAATTATTTTAGTATAATAAAATATTACTTTAAAAAAAAAATACGTATATTAATTTAAACACGCCGGTCAACATGACTGGTTGTCCGTGACAACGTTTTAAAAACAGCAAGTATGTGGTTAAGGGGTTAAGATTGTATCTTTATTTATAAAAAAAAATATATGTATATATATCCACATTTATCTACCTAAAATAATAAAAAAAGAATATAATAATTTTTTTTTCGTTCATTCTTGTACAGTAGATATCCGTAAATAACGTGATTAATGAACAACTTACTTTCAACGAGAAGAAAGCTCTATCGGTGCCATATATATTCTTCGCGATGATGAAGTAAGTACCGGTATCGGACATTTGTACACGTTTCAAAGTTAGCCGAGTGTAATCGTTAACCGAAATTTTGTAAGTTCTTCTGTCTGGCGTAATATCGGTCAATCCTCTTAACCAAGTAACTGTACATAGTAAAATGAGAAAAAAATAATAATATAAAACTGAATATATCCTCATATATATATATATATATATATATATATATATATATATATATATATATATATTTATGCGTGAATGCTCGTATAAATATATATTATTAATATTATTATTAAAAAAAATAAATAAAAAAAGTACAGTATTTATAAAAACTAATATATATTTATTAATGAATCAGTTATAAAAATAATAATTTACTTGAAAATAAAAAAAAAAAAAAACTAACCTAACCAGATTCGTAATTACTTGCCAACCATCCTTCTTCATTTAATCCGAACTGTCTTGATCAAGAAACTAACAACTGAACTTTTAGACTGAAAAAAACTAAACTCAACTCAAAATGAACAACCATCCCTTTTTATACCTTTTTCTTAAGCCCTGTTAAACAAAAATTACTCGACTCTCTTCATTATTATTTACTGGCTAAATTAATTTTACTGGCTAAACTTTTATTAACGAATTAACTATTATTATTGTATATAGTCTATCCACTACAAATCCGGTCTGGTTTTATTGTAATAATTTTAATATATTTTACTTTAATTAAATAAATAATTATATATATAAATGTTGTTTTATTATATTGATTAAATTAAATATTAGCTTTCCACCTTCAATTTAATAAATTTAAACTTATTATGACGTGAACATACGACGATCGTCGCAATATATATATTATATATTATATATATATATATATATATATATAATATATATATATATAATATATAATATATATATTATATATATATAAAATATATAATTGAGAAATAATAAAAAATGTGTACATGTGACATGATAGGAGTTAGAGAAACTCGTTAGTCGAGCCGATTTATACGTCTAGAATAAAATCGATCGAATTAAACCAGAGCCAGATTATAACAAAATCGAACGAGAAATAACGATCCGACGACACAAGTAAAATAACTTTATTACGCGATCGTATATTATTGAATAAACACATAAGTATAAACTTAAAAATAATATAAGATAAATAAAATAAATAGTGGAAATGGTTTAATCTCACCGGTGAGATCTGAATTACTAGTTGATCACGATTAATTAAAAAATCGAATGATTATCAATGTAAACGCCGAGCGTAAATCGACACGAAAAAAATTAAAAATGTTATAATCAACCTTTCCTCTTATACAATTATCACAAGCGGTGTTGTCTCTGGCCACAGTATCAGTAACATGGTACTACTTAAAAAACAAAAAAAAAAAACCTGACGATTAAGATGAATGAACGATGCTGTTGACGAGTTTCACTCTTTGACCTTTCGAGGGTAGCGTTTTCATTAAAATAAAGAATAAAATTGAGCATATTTTATATATAAAAATAAAGGAGATAAAACGAACTGTTTTAGTTATCGAGGTATATCAGTAAAATTTCGAGCAGAGTACTTCTAACGCGATTACAAACATTAATAGATAAAACTATCTTCCCGAAGAGCAATGTGGCTTCCGGCAGCAACGAAGTACCATACTTATGATATTTACTCTACGCCAGCTACTTGATGAAAAAACTAGAGAACAATATGAAAAACTGTATATGGCCATTTATTGACGTACAAAAGGCCTTTGATACGGTAAACAGAGATGCGCTTTGGAAATTTCTAAAAAATGATTGGATGCCCACCGAAACTGCTGTCACTTCTCAAACAGCTACATGATGATATGGAAGGTGTGGAGTCATTTGCGAAAACGGATTTACAGATCTTTTTAAAATATCGATTGGAGTTAAACAAGGTTGTGTACTCGCGCCTACATTATTTAACCTTTATACGAGTACGGTTTATATAGTATATAAACAAAAGATTTTAACGTCCGGATTTAAGATAGAATACCGATTCGATGGAGGATTATATAATTTATTATCAGAATTTAGAACTAAAAGCAAGACAAACACGTTCACCATTCAGAATTTACAATATGCGGATGACTGCGTCATCTTATGCAAAAGCGCTTCAGAATTGCAATATGCGGTAAAATTATTAATACGAAACATATAAAGATTTTGGTCTATCTATCAACTGTAACAAGACAGATGTTATAGACATACCTACGACTAACACAAAATATATATTATCGATGGAAATATATTAAACGAAATGAAAGAATTTAAGTATCTGGGAAATATTATTAGCAATGACGGCGGTCTAGATGAGGAATTTTCATATAGAATTAGAAATGCAATGATATCATATAAAAGGCTTTCTGGACGAGTTTTTAATAATATAAGTTTAACAACGGCTGCTAAAATGACCTTCTATAAAACTGTAATAATGCCAACCGTGTTATATGGCGGAGAAACCGGGCCAATAAAAATTAATCAACTTAAAACGTTAGTAATCTGCCATTTTAGATGACTAAGACGGATTCTGCGAATTAACTGGAAAGATCACATATCGAATGAAAAGGTACTACAAATGGCCAGTTTTGTTCGATTGAACTAGCGAAGTCTCACCTAAGATGAATTGGCCACGTAGTGCGGATGGATGAAGAACGTATTCCGAAACGTATATTTTACGGAGTAATAAGTAATGGTAAAAGACAATGTGGCCGTCCAAAATTTCGATATAAAGATTACAAGGACAATTAAGAAAGCAGGAATGAATCCGCGAAAAGACATTACTTGGGCGGTAACGGCCAAAAATCGGATCGAATGGAGATTATTCACAGATGACATCGTGATCCAGCGGCTTGTATACCGGAAACCGAAGAAAAAGAATAACGGTAAAAACTCATAAATATATCTATTTTATAAAATTAAACAGTTCAGAACCTACAGATACTTCGCTATAGTAATTAAATCATCATCATCATCATTTTAGTGCAATCCTAAGACTGGTCCAACGCCATGACAATAGTTCTCCAAAATTCCCGGTTTTCTGAAGTTTTTTGTTTTTTTTAATTCGGTGTAATTTTCTAACCCGGTGTCTTCTAGTAAAGTTGTTACAAACGTATTTCTCGGTATTCCACGGATTCTTTTTCCTTGGATTTTACCTTCAAATATATCTCGCAGTAATCCGCCATAATACATGGCCAGTCCAAGTTATCCGTGTTTTCCTTATTCGATTGATTAAGGACCTTTTTTCTTCAATTTTCTGGAGCACTTGTTTATTTTTTACTTTTTCTACCCAGCTTATCCGCTCCATTTTCCTCCAAGTCCATATTTCGAACGCTTGTAATTTGTCAATATTCCGTTTATTTAACACGTCCAGGTTTCAGCACCATAAACGGCTACTCTACAATATACATTTTGGAAGATTCAGCGGCATTGACTTTTGTCTTAATATGCCTTGCTTCTCATGAAATGCGTATACTCCAATCCGATGGCTAATTTCATCATCACAGTACAGATCTTCCGTTATAATCTGGCCGAGATATTTAAACTTCTGTACTTGTTCAATATATTTTCCATCAATTTTTATAAGAAATTTCTACCAATCTTAATTAATGGTGTTTTATTTACATTGATTTCCATACCAAATACCTTGCCTACTAATTAAATAATAAAATAAAAAAATATTCGGAAATAAAGACGGGTCCACTACTATAATAATTGTTCAAAATCGTAAATATGTACGGATAAACGAACTGGTACTTGGTGGATAGCTTATGCCTCCGTCCACCGGCATCACCAACAGTTCCTGCCTGCGGTATACCGACAGGTCGTACAAATCTTACTTATTATATATATATATATATATATATATTTCTTTTTTAATTTTTTATAATGTGGAATGTAGTGATTTTTTTATAAAAAATCAATTGAAAATTAGTTAAATCACTAATATTTATTTTCTTAAAGAAAACACAAAGCTTTTCGGCATTTACGCCATTATCAAGTGAAACATTTTAAAACATCATAATTTTAAAAATATAAATTAAATATAATTATTTAAAAATATGTGATGGTGATTGTGAAAATATGCTCCAAAAATGCTGTCTGTTGATAATGGCGTAAATGCCGAAAAGCTTTGAGTTTTCTTTAAAAAAATAAATATTAGTGATTTAACTAATTTTCAAGTGAATTTATATATATATATATATATATATATATATATATATATATATATATATATATATATATATATATATATATATATATAGTATTTTTGTTGAATAATCTTAGGTAAACTTTATGTTCTTCAAAATCATGCTCTCTGAGATAATATCTTGTATCTGTACGGTAACTGGAGGGATGTTGTTGACTTAAAAATTCCTGTTCTTGCCAAACGGATTTCCCGATATATTGCATATAAACCTGAACTAATTCCCGCTCTTCTTTCTATATATTTTAACCTTCCCTACGACATCAATCTAATTAATTTGGACATTGATATTCACACCTGTCGAAAATTAATTAAACGTAATTTACCATTTGAAATAGTCAATTCTCATTTCCATTCTATTACTGAAACAAAGTATCCTACATATATTTAGATTTTCACTGATGGTTCTAAGTTTCGAGGTTCTAATGGGAATGCGAGCGCTGCGTTTTTTATTTCGAATTCATTTACTCGGCAGTTTTATTTACCTCCTTAGACGTCCATATTTACGGCGGGGCTCTATTTATAAGTAGTGTGAATATATGATAAAACTTCTGTTTTGTAACGGCGATTTTGTTATTTGAAAGGATAGCCCCCCCTTAGTGCATTTATATATGTCTCATCCTTTCGTTTTGGAACTTAAGGCGTATTTATGGATGCCTAGTCATTGTGGTATTTCCATAAACGACACAGAGTTGATATTTTAGCGAAAAGTGCTATTAATTCTGGAGATGGTTTTTCATTCAAACGAGACCTATATGACATGATTAGGAGGATTTTTATCAAACTGAATTTCCTCATGTACCCCGGGGGTTCAATCATCTTCCCTTCGTTATTCCGATCACAACTCACCGCGGATTTGTCATTGTCCATATATAGGCTACGTTCTGGTCATTCTAGAGTAGTTTCGAAATTTGTACCGATCGTAGTAGCGTTCATTTTGGAGAAGATATTAATAACCATTTATTTTTTAGCTGCGGATCGGACGTTTATCTCTCGGTGTTTTCCTTCCTTACTGAGTCTTATCCTTCTGGTTATCTGTAGATGTTAGCGTTTTAATAGTAATATTCAAAATTCATTCATATTAATCGTATTCTACTTTAACGTTGGTTTTTATTTTGAAAGTAATTTTCTTTTTTCTCTTTTTATATCTTTGATTTTTCTCTCTTGTTATATTAATATTTCCGAGTTTTTTTCCCTATCGTTAGTTTTAATTCATTCGTTTTTATTTATTTATAATTTATTTTTAGTTCTTCCTACGACCAAATGGTGCATATTCACCTATGTGCGTATATCTAATATTAATCTCTACTACGCGATTCCCCCCCCCTTTTTTTTTGTTTCTCTCTTTTTCCTTTTCTCGTATATTTTTTTTTCGTTATCTTACTTACGACTTATTTGTACGAGAATAGTGTTGACAATAAACTAATATAAAAGTAAACTAAAAAACTCTCGTATGTAAACTGAATGTACACGTATAACAGCATGGGTGAAAGAGTGGAAGTGCCCCACTACAGTGTGAGAATAGGCCTGCCTATGTGCCTATGTGTATATAAGCGTTTGGTTCGCTCGTTTTACGGGTTAACTTCCCATATAAAAGGCGCCAATAGAAGTTTTATTTCAAAAATTATAATAAATTGCGAAATAAAACAAGCAATAATGGAAATAGAAAACCCGTTATATTTTCCGAATTTAATTTCTTTGCCGATAACTTTAATCAGACGGTAAAACAATATTACTAGTAGTTTTAATGCTTCTTACGAATACAATAAATGTACATTAGGGAAATTTAGAAAAAAAAATCATCATCATCATCATTATCATCATCATTATCATCATCATCAACATCATCATCATCATCAACATCATCGTCGTCATCATCATCATCAACAGCATCGTCGTCATCATCATCATCACCACAGTACGCATTTACTGCGCACGAGCGATTATTTCGATTTATATCTACCACTATCGTACGTCGATGCTTTTCTTCATCTTTTACTTCTATCAATTGGATAATTGTTCTTAATAATATGCCCCCTTCCTCTAACGATATATCTGAAACATAGACCCTGGTGTCCATGATGGATTTTCCGCCACGTTAAAAAAAAAAAAAAAAAAGATAAAAAAAGGCCTACCGTTCGGTTTCGGATATCCGCATAAACGAAATGAAACTGTCAGATCGCTGTCGACATCGATTGATATTGATGTTTCTGGTCGAGATAAAAATATAGGCGGTTTCGCATTTTTACGAAACCAATTCGTATCGCTAGGAACGTTGGACAATTTAGGAGGATGTCGATGAATGTTCATTCTGCTTATCGTCGATGTATAAGGATACTGACGTAAAGCAACATGCCGATATTCTCGTTGCTCCTGTGTTCCTATTTTATGTGTAAACACATTTATAAATTAGTTACTAAACTATATATATAATATATATATATTAAAAATATAACAAAATTATTCGATATAATTTACCCCAATTTCGTAATTATCTTGTAATAATTTTTTGGGCAAATAAAAATTTAAAAACATCGGCATTTTAAATTTATCAAATGAAAACAAAAAAAAAAAAAAAATTGTAAAATGGTGAAAATTAAAACAATTCGGTCACATGATAAGAAATTAGAAATACGATAAATACTAAAATAATTCGCATTAAAATAAAGGTAGCAGATCAAAATAACTTATTACGGATTGACAAATTTCTTAGATGCTATAGAGAAGTTCATAGGCTACGATTAAGATACAATCTTAGCCGTTTGGCTAAATGATTATCATCGTTAACTTACGTGTTAGTAGCTAACTCGATCACTAAGTACAAAAACGAGAGTACCCATTGATTACTCGGTGGCTAACTATAAAATTACTTATTTATAAGACTAAATCTACGGGAGTGGCTGCGACAAACGTGTCATAAACATCAACTATCGCGCGTAAGATGATATTTCGACAGCGTTGTATGATATAGCGATTAAACTTGAAAGTACAGAGCAAGGCCGTAAGTCCGAATATATTTAATAATTTGCTTGTTCGGCGAAAGTTTGCCGACGTGTTTTATTCTTCATTTGCTGGATCGCAATTTTAAGATGAAACTTCACGGACAAACGCGAACTCAAATGCATACCTAGGAGGTACCAATTGATACGTATTGTCAGCATGACGTAATGTAAACAAGACATTGACAGACTTGTGTTAATTTAGTTTAATCTTCCAGTCTACAGTCTGTTTTTTATCCGATCGAGCCTATATCGTAATTTATTTGTAGCTTCAGAATGGCCACCGCTTACAACTAGTATTGCAAATGTGACAGTTGTGATATTGTTATCGATAGGCAAAAATTTCTTGTACATAAAAAGTACAGTAGAGATCCGAGGACGCTGCTCTGTGGCACACCGGCTTGTATATAGTAGAATGATCACCTTGCTTCTCTTCATACGCAACCGGAAACTGTCTATTTGATAAATAGGATTTTAATATGCGACAAAAATCTCCCGGTAGTAGAGTACTCAACTTGAGGATCAGTCCTTGATGCCACACTTTATGAAATGTCTGCGAATACCTAAAAATACAGCAGAACAGAATTTCATCTCCAGCGCATTGTTAATGAGTGTGTACATAATTAAATTTGTACATATTTATATACATACAAGTGTGTACACGTACGTATAACCATATATGTATATTCTACATATATATATATATCTGTGTGTGTGTGTGTGTGTAATATATATATATATACATTTTTGTGTGGTATATATATATATATATATATATATATATATATATATATATATATATATATATATATATATATATCGAACCTCTTATCGTATCCGACCGACAATTGTAATTAAGCCTGGATGTGTTTACCGATAAATTCGTAGACCTCGTTGACTTTTTAAATATGTCGCCGTCGTAACGAACTTCGTTATGAAACTATAAATATAATCGAAAGATATTCGTTACCTCATTTCAATTTAGTTTAATTTATAAATTTACATTATATTATCCAGTACACACACACACACATATATATATATAAAAGTGTGTTTGTTTGTATTACATATAATAATATATATAAATAATCGCTGCTGTTAGCCATAAGATAATATCGCAGCCTAATCTTGTTTTAATTGATGACTATTTACTTTAATTACAATAATTTTTTCTAATATCTTTCACGCTATAACCTTTTGTATTAGAATTTTCACGGTTTAATTTTCTTTTAGTTTCGTAATATAATTTTTTCAAAAATTGTATAGTACATAAATAAAAAAGGAATGATAAAGTTACGAGTATAGATAATGGTTAAAATAATTAAAAACGAAGCTTTTCAACAGTTACGCCATTTTTTTTTTTAATGTTAACATAATTTAGAGATAAATAGAACAGGGAAATAGAATGTTGTAAAAAAAATAGCAATTAATAATAAATACAATTTGAATTAAGATGAAAAAAAAGTCTGTCTCCAAGCATTGGAAACTTGAAGACGTTTTAATTAAATTCGATAAAATCGAATTACTCTCTTAAAATACCTGTGTTCGCATTTCGTCGACTAGATCTTCTGTTTCTAAAGTCGAATGATGTAGTGGTTTCGCGACATTGTAAAGTTTTTCAACATATTTTTTCCACTCATTTTGTATTTCCTCGGTGACGGTTGTTAATTTACCCATCGGTGTTTTTTATATTTCCCGTCTTTTTTGATTTCTATTCGCGAGCTGTTTCTTAATTTTCTTAAATGCTTCTACTGTATATCTTTTTTTTTTTTAAATCTCCATCTATACCGTTAAATTCCAGTTCTGTCTTTCTCTTGCACTTTTTGCTTCTCTATTTACTTTATTTATTGTACTCTTCGTTTTTATCTTTATTATTGAGTCGTCTTCTCAATTTCGTTAGATTCAAAATTTCATCCGTCATCCGAGGTCCTTTTTTTTCCCTCCACCGATATTTTCCTCCGCTAGAAAATGAATTTGCTCTTTGATATATTACCATTTGTCATTAATCTTACCATCTAAGAAGTAATTATGTTATTCGTTTCTTCTTCGAACATTCTCTTCGACGAATATTTAAAAAAAATTGGTGAAATTATTAAAAAATAGTTACAGTTATGTTTTGTACAAAAAGACTAAAAGTCTAAATTATCAGATAGTCGCTATTATATAGACATAATCACACACACACACACACACACATATATATATAGTTACACCCCCGGCTCATCATTAAGCAGAGTGTGGTTTGTCACGCCATCCCCGACTTCTTCACCGTCTCAATATATAATCGTATATGTACGTTTATGTATATGTTATAATTATCTTTTGAACATATGTCCCCATATGGATATATACTTCGATAACAGATATTTCTTTAATAAGTTGCTTCCAAAAAACATATTTTGCGATGAGAACAGGAGTTTCGCTGTTGTCTATTCCAATAGTTCTAGATTGTTATTACGTGATGGGTGTTTAGTATATGTGTTCCTTTACTAATGTACGCGTAGTATATACGTTAAGGTTTATATTGTATTTATTAATGATTATTCATCCGTTTATTTCGAGTAAGATTATGTGAATGGGGTGTGAATGATGTATGTTTTAATGAGTGTGAGACTTGCGAATGCGTGTAGTTTTTTCTGGTGTGTTTAATAGGTGTGAGGCTGGTGAATGTGTTTAATACATTTTTTTTTGTATTTTATTTTTTTACTTTTAATTTTATAATTCAGGAAAAAAATTATTTATTGTATTGTTTTATTCATAAGCCTACACTATAATTGACTTTTAGTTGTTGTGTGGCTTCATTAAATAAATAAATAAATAAATAAATAAATAAATAAATAAATGTTTTTTTGTGTACAACGAGAAATAGGTAAGAATAGATCGATTTTAATCAACAAGGTCAAAGGGCAAAATTATCTCAAATTTTTCATTTTCACATTATCCGGAAACCTCAAAAGTCTGAAAGAATATGAATTTGAAATATTCTTCGACAAAGCGTCGTCTTCTACACGAGCAAACACACACACACATATATATATATATATATATATATACATATATACGGTAATTTAATATAATTTACTGTTTATCAATTATGTATGCGAATATGTTTTTTTAAAAATATTATGTAAATCTCCATATGCCGTACCGGGGTTATTACAGCATAAGGAGACATGTATCTAGTTTATATGTTAGGAGTCCGCTTTCTCTGGCAAAAGTCAGAATTCTATTAATTGATTGAGGGTTGTTTGAGAGTATTTTGTATATCGGGCGCCCTAAATATTGTGTTTTAATCTGTGTGGTGTGTGTTTTGCAGTTGTAGAAAGACTAGTCGCTCACTATAAAAGTACATAATTAGTGGCGGGTTGTAAAGCAGCGTGAAATCCATTGCCGGAATGTTTAGTTATTTATCTAAGTATATAATAAGAGGTTTACTTTAAAAAAAAATTATATTACAGTGTAAAATATGTCAGTTAACTGATTGTGTAAGGATTATATAAAAAAAAAAAGAAAATGTAAAACACAATCAAATGACGTAATATCTCCGAAATGTAATATCATATACGAATTAAGTATCATGTGAAAAAAGAAATATAATCATTGCTCGGAATGGCTACTAATAGAATTAACGCAATGTTTGCATTTATAAATTCTTAGCTCATGATACGGTTCCCGGGCACATAAATCGGAGCAGGTGATCGTGATCATATTTTTCCCACGACCATAAATGACGCATTTCTCTAGTTTTGTAAGCGGTGGTTCTACAGAATAGTTCCTTTTCAGAATCTTCGATAAATTGGATAAATCAATATTGTCGTTAGAATTCAAACATTATCGTTAGACTTATTAAAGATTATTTAACAAATAGGAAATTTATGGTAAAAATAAATGATTGTAACTCTGTGGAATGGTCTATACTAGCTGGAGTACACCTCAAGGGAGTATACTTGGACCCTATCTTTTTCTCTTATTTATTAATGACATTCCCATGGATAAACACCTTCAGATGGCGTTGTATGCGGATGATACGGCTATATATTGTACGTCGTATCGTACAGATACTATTCAAAGAAGGCTAAGCATAGGATTTGAGAAATTAAGATCATACTTCGATAAATGGAAAATTAACATAAATACTGATAAAACACAGTCAATATTATTTACAAAAAAGAAGACCAAACTCTCTAACTCCTATAATAATAAATAACATACCCATAGAATGGAAGACTCAGATCAAATATCTCGGTGTTATTCTAGATAAAGGTCTTACCTTTTCTAAACATATCGAACACGCCGTTAATAAAACTCAAGCCTCTTTATTTAAATTATATCCAGACTTTAATAGGAAATGCTACGTTAATTCTGCAAATAAGCTAATTATCTACAATAATGTTGTACGCGTGTCCTGTGTGGTCTTACGCAAGTCACTCTAACTTATCTAAATTGCAAGCCATGCAAAATAAATGTTGCAGAATTATTCTTAAAGCTCCGTTTTATACTAGGATAGATCGTTTGCACAGAACGTTGAAATTACCATACGTGCATCGAGTAATAAATCAGCAAACCAAAAAATTTTTTTATGATTGTACCCTAAGTGAGTATTCCATTATAAACAATATAGGAGACTACACTCGCACTAGTCTCCAATTAAAATATAAGAAATATAAACATAAAAGAATTAAACATACATTATTCGTAATTCCCGATGATATATAGTTATTATTTAAGTTTAAGTTTATTTTATGTATATAGTTATTTATTTTCCTATTTATTGCTACTCTGATCGTCTGTTATCGCATACTATATTTTATGTTATTATTTTATTTTATTATATACTTATTTCATGCAGGTTTTGGCGGTGGTTTTTCCTGCAGTCTATTTTAAGCTTCGTTTCTTTTGTTTTTATATTTATATATCGCGATACACGGGGAGAATTTTATACTATTTCGGTACGTGTAGACGATATTTGTTGTTTCTTTAAATGTAAAAATACACTTTTTATTTATTTACTTATTAAACATTTCAATTCTCTTCATCTACAATTCTAAAGTTGTTCCGATTATATAAATGAAAAGTATACATTATGAGCCAAGATGAATTGCGTATTACAGAATTTTTAATAAATCTATTATCGACAAAGAAACTGTATTTGAACATAAATGTAATCAAATAAGTTCATCATTTAGTAATCGAAATATATTTACCGTAACAATAAAATATACTTAGGTCGGCGCGTTGCACTAGGTTCGATTATTGAATTTTTTTGCAAACGAATAAATCACTATGTAAACGGGCCCAACATAATAGTCCAAAAGTACACACCCGGCCGATAGGTTACATACAAGGTCGTTTCTTTTAGCGACGGTGATCTAATTAGCCTCAATGACAGCGCGACTAGTTATAAAAGGGTTAATGGCAAACGATTTTCAGCGACCTGTTATAAATCTGATAGAAGGAAAAAGTAATAATGTAGGCAATCTTCATCCTATGCCATTGGCCAAACTGCTTCATAATAATGTTAATTGTCCTAACGTGTACGACAAGGAGGGACAAAACCAAGTCAGACTAATTTTTAATTCGATAGTCTAAGCTAGTACATTTCTCCTTGTAGAAATTATACATAAACATCTTAATATACATTGTTTTATACCACAAACGTTACTTTCACACACATATATATATATATATATATGTGTGTGTTTATATGGGTGTTGTTCATGGTATATTTTATATATTAAAAGTATGACGCGTGTGTACGCTAGAAAGTGAAGTGTGAATATATTAGAAATTATACATAAACATCTTAATATACATTGTTTTATACCACAAACGTTACTTTCACATATATATATATATATATATATATATATATATATATATATATATATATATATATATATGAGTATATATTTTTGTTATTACAAAGTAGTGATATATTCCGTTAATTAATCTAGTTAGAACCGAGTAATAAGTATTTAATAGGCTACAAATATATACAGACGCATATATATATATATTATATATATATATATATATTACGTGTGTGTACAAGGTCCTTAAATAGTATTCCAGAACAAAGTTAGGTTTTAATTCCCCGATAAATTATAAATTACTTTTTCTCCTCTACTGTAAATAATTTAATTATAATTTTTCGTTTATTGATACCTGATGTTATGTTAGTTCGTTTTTTTGTTTTTTTTTTGGATTTTTACAGATATATTTTTATCTTTTACTTTTCCGTTTTATACTATACAGTATTATACGAGTTTTATGTGGACTCGAAAATTGATTATAAATAATTAAATAAATATTTCTTATTCACTTACTCGAGTTTTTAAAGCCATCTCTCTATTGTCGCGGTATATTACATTGTTAGCGTCGACCGTATTCGTTTTAAATCTATCGCGAACACTACGTGCCAAATCGAAACGTTCGTTTGTGTACTGATCGTACGGACGGTTGTAATGTTGGCGAAAAATTTGTCTCACTCGATAATTTAGACCGGATCCGTCGTAGAAACGTAATAACGGCGTTCGCGAATTATAGAAATCGTTAATTATCGTCCGGTTTCGATAATTATCGACCGTATACGATTTATTAAAGCAGTTCGTCTTTTCGTCATTAAGGAATTTAACGACCATCTCCGACGGCGAACGTTTATCACCGTGCCGACATCGGCGATTGTCGTCGACGCGCTTGTAAGAACGTCTGTCTTCGATAATCCGTTCGGATATCGGACAGTTTAGTTCATCGACTAATGGTCGATGTCGTTTGTTGATAAAAATTACGTTCGTCGTAGTTTCGACACGTGTATTAACTGGCCTGGAAGGATTAACGTTAGTCGATCGTCGACAGACTCGGTTAGGACTTATATGATTGTCGTTATGAATTATTATTGCATCCGGATGATTTTTACTGTCTCTTCGAATTACATTTGAATGATTTTCAATTACAACCGGATGATTTCCATCGTCTCGTCGAATTACATCTGGACGAGTTTCATCCGTTCGGTGAATTATTATATTTCGATTAATTACATCTCGACGATTTTCATCTAGATTATCGCGAACCGAGATCGAACATGATGTTTTTTCGACGGCCGCCCTTAAGACGTTATCGTACGTTATAAGGATATTATCGAATAGGTTTTTCGTTAAATTATCGTTTTCTCGTTGCCCTACGGATAACGCGTCATCATTTGTTTCGAATTCTCCCCGGATACGTTCGTCTCGAACCGTCAGTTCGCATTGAACTTTATTTCTATCTTTTTCCATCGCCTCTATCGCTCGTTCGGTGCTGCTTACATCTTTAATAATGTCGTTTTCTTCGTTTTCTATATTATTATTATCCTCGGAGTTGATAATTCTAACTTTCGAATCGTTAGTTCTTGCTTCAGAGTTGATATTTCTTGTTTCAGAGTCAATCGTCCGAACTTCAGAGTCGATATGTTTTACTTCAGAGTCCATAGTTCTTGCTTCAGAGTTGATAGTTTTCATTTCGAAGTCAATCATTTCAGAGGTTCTCTCTTTGGAGTCGATAGTTCTTACTTCGGAATTGATAGTTTTACATTCGGAGTCCACAGTTCTCGTTTGCGGGAGAATTGAAATATTTATTACATTCTTACTTCGATAATCGTCGATTTTATTAATATTTTCTTCGACGTTAGTTCGTTGGTGTATTTTTTCACATTCGCCTTCAACAATTTCATCATCCCGATGACGGACGTCTATTATCTTATTCAAATTTTCGACATTCAATTCGGTTGAATTAGACGTCGCTGCGATCTTTTCGACGACTAACGGACTATTATTTAATTTACCCTCGGAAATCTCGTTCGTTATTCCAACTGTACAGGAATGATCGTTGTCAATTTCGTCATTATCCGTTTTGTCTATTACACGTTCGGACGTTTTATCATCGTTAATTTCGCTGTAATAGTTTCTTTTCTTCGAAACGTTTTCGTTCGAATTATTTTCTTCGTCTTTCACATTTAACATTTTTCCATTCTCGTCGGCTTTAAACATTTCGACGTTTTCCTTCGTTTCGTCATTATCGACGGCGATGATTTCGTCCGTGCATTTCGTCAGCGTTTTATCTTCTACGCGTTCCGGTTTCGTTATTTCTTCGTTCGCGATATCGTCCTGGTTGACATGTTCGACGGTCGTCGACTTAATCGTTCGACTATCCACCGAGCATTCTTCGGGAGAGTTTCTTTCTGATTTCGTTCGGTCTTTATTGATCGAAATTTTAACGCTATCATCTTCCTCGCACGGCTTACTAATTTCGTTTCGGCGTTCCTTCGATTCGGCTAAATCCGCGACGGCTATTAAATTCCGGTCGTTTATTAACGGAATAATAATAAATAGACGATCTTTCGATTTTCGTTCCGTATCGTCCGAAATATCGTCGCTTTCTATCGAATTCGTAGAATTTATTCCACTTTCTTCGACTATCGTCCGAGAAGAAACGAAAAATGTCGACGATGATTCATCCTCGCGAATTGCGGTTATGTCCGCGTCCGGTAATGGCGATAGCGACAATTTACCATCGTAAAATGTAATATCATCCGTAATACTACCGCTACTAGTAGTAGTAGTAGGCTTATTTATAGAAGAATCGCATTTTTCTTTATCATTTCGCGACCAGTGAATATCGGTATCGCGCGAATTTTCTCGTGGCCATCGTTGTAGATGATTCTTCGTCGTTATTTCTGAATTATTATTAATTACCGTTGCATCCGTTTCTTTCGTCGTTAACTTCGAATCTTCTATTATTCTATCGACGAATGCGGACTCGATGATTTCAGAACGTTCCGCCGATATATTATCCGTTGTATATTCGTCCGCGATTTTTACCGTCCTATCCTCGAACGGCTGTTCGTCGGTTCTACCATCGATAATAAGCTTCGTAACTGATCCGCTTTCAGCGGCATCTACGCTTCCGTGACCGCATTCCGTATTACCGTCCATAATAATCCTCGTACTATCCGTCGTCGTTTCGTAGGCAACTTTTGTAAGTATCGATTCGTGACTGATACTATTTTCGTCGGCGATTTTTAACTTCGAAAGTTGCTCGTTACGAACGTTCGCGCCGTTAGTTATTTCTTCGACTGTAATCGATTCGTCGGCATAATTGTGTGTAATTTCCGACGTAATATATTCCTTAACGGTTTCATCGGTAACTAACGACAATCGGTTAATTTCTACAGCATCGTGAATTCTATCCGTCAGCTCCGCCGTTAATAATTTGTAATCAGTTTCGACGATTTGCGAAGCGGTTTCATCGATAAATTCGGCAACCGTCTTATTACGATCGTCCGTCATTTCTACAGTATCGAACGTTTCGTCAGTTATAATTGCCGCGATATCGTCTATTCGGTCGGAAATTTTCTGAACGTCCGTTCGCGCTTTTAACGTAATAAAATCGACAGTTCTCACTTCGTAGTCGATAGTTTTCGTTTCGGAGTCGATAGTTTTTGTTTCCGTATCGACCGTCGGGATTTTAATGTCGCCAGTCTTGCATTCCGATTTCGCCGGACTACTAATTACGCTCATCGTTGCCGTCTTTGATAGATTTAAAATCGTTTCGACGATTATAGGATGTTGGATGACGGCCGAGGAAAATTCGACTATTCGTTCTTCGCCGATATTATCGATTAGTTTTTCTCCTGTTTCTACTTTTTCAGTTTCTTCACGATTTTCTAAGTCTTGTCCCAATGTAACGGTCGGTGTAAATACCTGCGAATATAAAATCGTCCGCAGAATTATTGGAACAGATGCGAAAAAAAAACAACCAAATAACCCTCTTTCAATCAGCGTTGTTCCTTATTACATAAACTTCGTGTGCTAACAAAATTATTAAAGTTAAGCGCGTCTTTTCTCTCTTAACCTTTCGTATCGTCGGCCTTTATCTCTCTCGATCGGCTGTCGCTTTCGCGTCGGTTATCGGTAGTTCGTAATCTCCACGTGTAATTTTATTCTCCGTCTTCGTCGTGCATATTCGCGTGTCCTCGTCGTGTCTATCGCGCTTCCTCGCCTGCGTGTTTTACCCCGTTCGATCGGTTTCGTTGTTTCGCGTTACGATATCACACACATCGGACATATTTATACGTTGTATTTGTGTGGTAAGTCAAACTAAACTATCTAGCATTCCCGTCCTCTACGGCGAACTGTTGCTTGCCGTTGACTTCATCTCTAGCTCTTCCCACCGTGACACCTAATAAAGTTTCTTATTCAAATGTTACCAAAAAAAAAAAGTCTCACCACTTACTTCGTTTAATCATCCCAAAGACGAACCGGGCTTAATCTTTCAGTCGTTGAAAGATTTCGTGATCATTTAATGGCCATTAAGGACTTAGGCCAAGGTTCGGACAAAATCCTAGCCGCTTCTAAAGTTAACGATAATAAAATAATTATTTTTCTTAAAACTGAAAGTCTAGTCAGCTCATTTATGTGTCTACGCACGGCGGCTTCTCGATCGGTTCTACCTTCATCCAGTGCTATCGTCTTGAACAATCAGTGAAAAGAATTATATTATGTATCTCCGGTTATCCCACAAAATGTATTAAGTGTGAATATTTAACTAAAGGTCTAAAAATCAAACTGTTATCCGATATCTGCATACTACGAATGAATCCCTCCGATGATCTATCACATCGTAAGTTGGCGTCGCCAAATCTATACCGAGGGAAACTTTGATACTACCACCCTCCCCAAATCTTTCGAGCTTTCTTATAACGAACGCAACTACAGAATATTTATCTCGCCTGACGAACGTACTTGTCTTTCATGTTGATCCAAGGGGCACCAAATCGAAAAATGTTAAAAAAAAAAAAATCGTTAGATCCAGTAAACAATGATCATGTAGAAAAGATCCCTAGTTCCAAAAGACGACAACAACCTGCAGTCGATAATACCATCAACCCCCCATCAATTTGTCCCATTCTGAAAATATAGGCAATTATCTGACACCTCGAACGCATCCGACTCCAATAATCTGATCAAACCAGAAGCTTTCTCAGCTCCACTACACCTTCATCTATCAAAAAGAAAAGGAAAAAAGGCTCTCAACGGTTGATAACTCCTTGCTGTTCTGAGATCGAATCGGAGCTAAATCTTTCTGATGATAACTTAGACAAAAATAAACTGAAGCAAAATTCAGCTACTTCAATTAAAGACCTTCTAAAACCTGTTGAACATACTATTAATGAAAAATTTACCTCTAAACAATATCCTATCTCATTTTCCAACTTCTCTCTATTAATGGACTTAATCAAGGGTAAACATATTGCAGATATTAACCAAACTCTCACAGACTTTAAAATCTCTCCATCCGACTTGTTACAAATATTAAACGAAAATCACTCTTCACTATCAGAAAGGTCGATCAAGATTCACTAAACTTGAACAAAAACTCAAGGACGTTATCCTCTAATTCGCAACTACAAATAATTTCGCTCTATCGTTTTCATCATTAATTATGAATAATCGTGAAACCATACTTTCCTGGAATTGTAACGGCATTTTCAAACATTACGAAGACTTCAAAATTCTCATCAGTACACCCCGTCTCTAATATGTCTTAAGGAAACTCATTTGAAGTCAAACAATAATTTCAGTATCCAAAATTATAATATTCTTTCACACTCTCGTCTATCGGCTCCGTGTGCATCAGACGGGGTTATTCTAGCGGTAAAATCAAATATTCATTTACAGCAAATCCAAGTTCAGACCAGCATAGAAATTGTTGCCGCAAAAGTATTTCTTTCCACTCCACTCACCATAGCATCAATTTATTTACCTAATGAAGAAATCAATCGTCAAGACCTCGTAAACATCATATCTTCGTTCCCGCGACCGTTTTTGTTGTGCGGAGACTTGCTCACTCCCCCTCATGGAATGGTAATAAATACAACAAAAAAGGCCGAATTGTATAGAAGATCTGATGCCGTCTTATAATCTTGGTATTATGTGCACATCTGAACCAATACAATTTCTCATCAAAATCTTGGTCTACCTTAGATATAATTATACTTTCTCCTAATCTTGCCGGTGAAATTCACCTCTTCGGACACTCTGATTTGTCTGGCAGCGATCATCGTCCTATTATTCTTTTTCGAACAAATAACTTATACTTTCCATCTCCACCACAAAAGAAAAGCTATAATTATCACAGAACTGATTGGAATGCATTCCATAATTCTATAGCCGCGGTCCTCCGATCTATTAATACAGACAGCTCAGAATCGGACAATTACATTAAAAATGTTCACAAATAAACTTGTTTCTCATGCTAACGTTCATTCTCCCGAAGTAAAGAAACGTGTTAATTCGATTTCATGGTGGTCCGCTGAATGCACTTCTGCAATAAGGAAAAGGCGCAAAGCATTAAAACAACTGAAGGCGCCTCCTACACTGGAAAATCGCATCATTATCCAAAAGTTACGAGCCCAAACACGTTTCACTCTAAAACAAGCGAAACGTAAATTCTGACAAGATTTCAGTTTTAATCTTAAAACTTCAACTGCAATAGTCCGGAAGAAAATTAATAATATCAATAGAAAACCACTCCCAACACCACCTTTCCTGTATCCTTATAGATAACACATACATGACATAGACTCAATCTCCTCCGCATTTGCACGCTCTTTCATCACTCAGGCTACTGATCATCGCGCCTACACTAATGAAAAGAGCAGTAGTAATTTAGATTTCGACTTTTCTTCTTCAGACGATGAACCCTGTAATAGTCCTATCACAATTAGTGAACTTAAACGCGCAATCCATAATATGAAATCATCATCACCAGGCCCAGATGGAGTCCATATCTTGATGCTCCAAAGAGCCTCAAATACTGCAATCAACCTTCTGTTAAATGCATTTAATAGCATATGGACATCTCACTCTTTTAAAAAAATCTGGAAAATTGCCGATATTGTACCGATTTTCAAACAAAAATCCTATGCTGATTAATAATTACCGCCTCATCTCATTAAAATCTGTTATTTGTAAAATTTTTGAAAGAATTGTTAACAACCGTCTCCTCTGGGTTCTCGAGTCTAGACAACTGTTAACCAGCGTTCAGTGCGGATTCAGACCTGCAAGATCTACAGTCGACCAACTCATGTTCCTAAAGAATTATATACAAAGTTCCTTCATTAATAAACACCACGTTTTAGCCGTCTTCTTTGATTTGGTAAACGCCTTCGATCGGATTCCGGTATAGAAGGTTTTATCTACCCTTCAAAACTGGAATATTCGCGGACGTCTCGCTATCTTCATTCAGAACTTCCTTACTGAACGTCAATTTCGCGTGAGATTAAACAATACGATGTCATCGTTTTATAACCTGTCCACAGGGCTTCCTCAAGGGTCAGTTTTAAGTCCTACATTATTTAATGTAGCCTTTAATGACATTGTAAATGAGATTGCTCCACCAGTCAAATATGCTGCTTATGCCGATGACCTTGCAATATTTATATCGGTTCCTTATATCAGTCTTGGTGAAGATTCCTTACAACATACTATAAATAAGCTGACTTCCTGGTCCCTAAAACATGGAATGTAGTTTTCTTCTTCTAAAACTTCCGCCGTTCACTTTTGTCGAATATGCCAACATGGACTTATACTCGAATTGCATACGCATTAAATCTTCAAACGTCGTTAAATATCTTGGGATAATTTTTGATAACAAGCTAACTTGGAAACCTCATGTAGCGCATATTAAATCGGAATGCACTTCCGGATTTAACATTATCAAAATGCTCTCACACTCAACATTTGAATCAGATCGTTCAACTCTGTTAAAAAATATATCACGCTGTTATAAAACCTAAAATTGACTACGGCGTCGAAATCTACAGTTCCGCTAGTAAAAAGGTACTTTCACCCCTTAACATAATCCATCACATAGCAATCCGACTGGCCATCGGTGCGTTCCCAACGACTCCAGTTTGCAGCATCATATGCGAAGCTGGAGAACTCCCTCTCGATCTACATAGGTAGCCGTTCTCTACTTCTCTCCTTCATTCGCTTCTCCTCAAACCCTAATCTTCCTTCCCACTCCTCAACCTTTGACTTCAAATCTTCCCCCTCAATTCCTACTTTTGCTAAACAGAAAATATCCTGTCCTCTCTTCAAATCTACCTTCCTCCAGTTTCTCCTTCCTCCCTTAACATCATTCCTACTTGGAGTGAGCATACTATTCCAATAGACCTCAGTCTCACCAAATTTTCAAAGAATCATACTCCTAAACATGTAATAAAAGCAGCTTACCTAGAAATGATTTCATGGTACCCATCTTATAGCTTGATCGGTCTCGGTCGGTGTCGCGTATTGTGCGTTCGTTCATGTAGATAATTTTTGTTACCCGATCGCACATCGTCCATCGTATTAATTCGTATTAATTCTTATCAAATAACATTCACGTTGTTACCGGTGAGATAAAACCAATTTATATTATTATTAACTATCGGTTACCGTACACACATACTAATACTAAATTATTGTAATTTGTAGAGCGTCGTTTGTCCGCCATTATGGCGACAACGGCTGTTTCTACTTCTATTATTTACGCGACACCATTACACTTACAGCAACACACTCAATCATTTACTTATACAACAGTGCCTATGCAAGAAGCGCATATCGTACAGTCTGATAACGGTATTTATACTTCATCTCACCAACCTGTTTATTATTTATCGCAACCAGGCCCAGCAATATTACCTAATTACTCACAACGTTTCTATAATTTGGAAAGTAGTTCAAATCAGCCATCGTGCTCTTATGATAATATTAGCGATCAAATTGAAGACGTGTGTGACACCTTGAGCGAATGTAGTCCTAATGAAGAGTGGCAATTACCTAAGAGAAAAGCCAAAAAGCGACCAATTTCACCACAAAATATTGAATCCAAATGTAAAAATAGTAACCGTTTCAGCCGTCTGTCCCTTGATGAGGAAGTTCCGAATCACGATCACACTAAAAATGTACAACCCAAAGCATCACCACCTCCACCGATATTCATACATGGAGTTACACATTTTTCGGCAATGACCAATAAAATTGCAGCGATTATAGGTAAACAGGATTTTGTAGCGAAAACTTTAAAGAATAATACGGTCAAGGTAAATGTTCAGGGCATTGATGACTATAGGAAGCTTGTATCTACGTTTAAAAAAGAGGACGTTAACTATCACACGTATCAACTAAAACAAGAAAGATCATATAAAGTAGTAATCAGAAATCTTCACCATTCGTTAACGGATGAACAAATTATAATAGCTCTTAAAGAACAAGGGTTTAGTGCTCGAAATGTATTAAATATTAGACATAAAATTACTAAAGAGCCTCTTCCATTACATTCTATAGACCTTGAGCCCACAGACAATGCTAAAGAGATATTTAATTTAACTCACTTGCTTTACACACTAAAATAAAGGTTGAAGCTCCACACCCTAAGAAAACAATTCCTCAATGCGTGCGCTGTCAGACTTGGGGGCATACTAAATCTTTTTGCAACCGGCCATATAGGTGCGTAAAATGCGGTGGTCATCACAATACCACAGAATGCAAAAAAGATCAAAATTCTGCCCCGAAGTGTGCATTATGTGACTAGGTGCAGTACATGGCACGTAAATCTACAGATAAAATTATCGTAATAAGAGACGTTTAATTGACGTAGAACGTTATCGACGTAGTTTTTATTGAATAATGAAATAATATCACATACAAAGTAGCAATGAAAAACAACATGAAATAAACACATACGAGAGCTATCTTTACTTTCACGCTTTAGAGAAAAAAACGATTACTGAGACCATTGAAATAAAGTATTTTTACAGACAGAAATAAAAAAAGCCTTATAGAAAATGACGACGATGATTCGAGATTTATATTCGTCAAAGTCGTGATAATTACGCTATAACATGATCGATGTTTTTTTTTTCGTCGCTGTATAAGATTAATTCAATCTGTTGATGACTTTGTAAATATATTTTCGGATCATATCCGCCAAATCGGTGTTTAATCTGGGCTCATTGCGCATCGATTAATAATCGTAGCGCGGATGTAATAAGAACCCATCGCTCGATGTAGAGTAACAGCAAAAAGTGGAAGTTTCCATTTGATTCGCCGTCCAAGGTGTCCGTTGCCGTACGTCTCCAAAAACCCATCTGAATATACGTTGTTCATCCCTCGCTGCTATCGCTAATAACTCTTCCCCGTACGTGAACATAGACAACAGCATAAACACTCTGGTAGCCTCGTTTTTTAGCGCGTTACGTACTTATTTAACAACATATACAACGGGTTGTGTAACAAAAAAAGAAAAAAGAAAATACCGCTTCAAAGTCATTCTTAGAAGAATACAGCAACAACAGTCCAAGATACTCCGTACTATTGCGTCTGCTCCATACTATGTTTCTAATTTGACACTGCATAAACATCTCAAGATTCCATATGTCAACGATATTCATGTCATGCAGTATAAGAGGTTATTCGACAAATTTGAAGTCAGTAGCAATCCTATTGTTCGCAGAATACATTCAGACAGTCTTCCAGACAATCCTCCAAGGCGTCTGCGCAGGAAGTGGTGCCAAGATGCAATTCCAATCACTTAATAAATCTGGTCTTATTCAAAAGACAACGCGTTTTTTTTTCATTTTAATTATTGTATTTGATCATTCCTATACTATTCCTACAAATATTTAATTCTCATCAAGTTACTCTTTTCTCTTCCTCATAGTCTAGTGTCTTACTGGAGTCACTAGACTAATATTAATTTCCTACTTACGTGATCACCGTTGTTTGCAGCAATTAATGCTGGTACGATGTTTAAATGAAAAAAAAAAAAAAAAAAAAAGTCATAAAGTTAAGGATACAACCCCCTTAAAAAAGAGTATTCGAAACGATGTTTTGAACAAATCTTAAAATTTGCAGATACATATTATGCTTTTTAGACTATACTCCTTACCTAATATCTAATGTATGTATATATATATATATATATTTATATATATAATATATATATATATATATATATATATATATGGGGAGTCGTGATCATACAGTTATTGCATCATTTTGTGCCACGCTACTCTGTTGTGTGCCCGTCACACGCACTGATGTAGTGCCAGTCTGCTCTAGTTTTTTATTATATCCGTCTTTCAGTGCCGCGGTCGACCGTTCCATCTGTTTCCTCGAACGTTCGCTTGTACTATTAACAGCTCCAAGTTCCGCTCACTATGTACAATAGGCCGAAAATATTTTGATAATAGCCATATTATTTAATCGTTGCGTCGTGTTCATCTCCTGTGCTACGAAAGTATTTATATTTCGAAGCTGTTAAGTCGTACTAGACTAGTTTTATTCAATGTCCACGTTTTTTACTCCCGGTATAGTACTATACAATAATTTTACTTTAACATTCTCACTAATAGACTTCCATATCTCGCTTAGTGTTACCGTAGCACAGCGACCGATAAGTTCCACTTCTTTTTCCGCACTCCATTCGCTATTAATTAGCCATCCTAAGTACCCAATGTCGTTTACTAGTTCATATCCGGCGAGTATGTCATTGAATTTTAATCTTCCTCTGTCTATAATCATTACTTTCGTTTCGGCCTTACTTATTTCTGAAGTCCATATTCCCGACTAATGCGTTCGATTTATTTTTTTTAAACGTATTTTCTCATTTCGATTACAGGTGTATGTCGGTATCGTCGGAATAGCGTAAATTAGATATCATCTTTCGTCCGCCTACAGATACTAATCCATTCCATTCGTGCAATTTCTCATAATATTGTATTCTCCGCAAAAGGTTAAATAGAACCGGCGATAGGATACATTTTACATCTTTTCTTAGTGTACAATTCAGCAGATTTGATTGTTTTATCCGCTCGAATTACATTTCCACAAATGATTGTCAGCTAATCTTTCTAGTTTTTCAATTAGAAACAACAAAACCGTCCGTCTTCTCCGGGTCACCCTAATACAATTTACAAAAATTAACAAAATGATGAAAAAAAAACATGTAATTTATAAAATAATCCGTTAGCGAATGTTATTAGATTATTTGATAAAAATAACGTTGTTTTTTTTCACTTTTTTTTTCTAATTTTCATAAATTATACATTTAAATTAGTATTTTTTACATTTTATATTTTTTATAATTAATACGTGTATTTAAAATTTTATTTCTTAGCTTAACAGACGAAAAGCTTTCTCATTTTCAATTAAAAAGTAACGCGACGCACCACACTTTTCTAATAATGAATAATTAAAAGATAAATTAATTATAATTAATTAATTAATCGTTATCTTACTTCGTCCGGGCGACTAATTTTCGATTTATCATCTGCTCCGGAATTTTCTATAATAAAATAATCGCTCGGTGTTTCATCTACGTTGGACGATTCTACTTCCGCGCTAATTAAAAGCTGCTCCTTCTCCCGTTTCGATTGTAGGTAAGCATTTCCGATGACATCTTCGATTAGGTTCGAATTTAAACGCGTTTTTTCCGCGCCTCCATCCGTGATGGTCGTTGTATAAATTAATTTAGAATCTGAAATTTCGTATAGCGACGATTCGGTTTGATCTATTTTGTTAGTAATATCGTCAGTAGTATCGACTTTTAACTCTACTAGAGGGCTCGTCGGTCGAATTTCGTCACTCGCTTTCGACGTTTCTTCATTCGTCTGTTCGATAATTACTACATTATCGTTCGAACGACTATTTCGATCGGATTTGTCCGAAAACGATAACGATAATATTTCCGTATTATTTAAAACGGAAATTTCACTACTAAATTCATCGTTAATCCGATAATAATTCGATTCTTCGATATTCTTCGAATCGTTCGATAGACTACGATCGGTTCCTTCTCGCTTCGATAATACGGTCGTTTTCGATTCGTCAATATCGATAATAAAATTATCTTCTTCGGTGAAAATACGTTCGTTTTCGTTAGAAATTTCTTTTCGTTTATTATTATCATCGTCGAAACTATCGTCCGATACCTCGTCATCTTTGGTTTTCAACCGCTCGGTGTTTAACCCGTTTCTAGAATCGATAATTTCCATTAGGTTTTCTCGTTTTCCTATTTCGGTTTTATCGTCGGGCAATGATTTATTTCGTAAAACAAAACGACCGCGTATATTTTCCGTTTTCTCTGATAGTGTATCGTTTATTAACGGCGTAGATTGATTTTCATTTCGCGCATTATCGAACATATTTCCGACAATTTTCGAATCGTTATTCGTTAGAAATTGTATCGTATTCTCCGAACGGTCGATATTCGGATAATTCGACGATTCGTTATTTCCGGTTACTTCAAACGTACTCGATTGTATCGTCCTGAGTGATGAAATTTCATCCTGGTCGACTAAATCGTTCAGTTTTAATTCATTATTCGATAATTCTTCCGACGACAAGCTGGCGCGTATTTCTTCGCTAATCGATGCTCCTTTTTCTATTATCGACGCTATTTCTTTCACCTCATCCGTCATCGACAAAACCACTTCCGATATTTCGGGCGTTATTTCAGTTTTTCCTATTATCGGCCATATTTCTTTCACCTCATCCGTCACCGATATAAAGGCTTCCGATATTTTCGGTGTTATATCGCTTTCTGCTATTATCGGTGATATTTGTTTCGTCTCGTCTGTCAATAATAAAACTTCTTCCGATATTTCGGCGGTTATTTTACATTTTTCTATTATCGGCGATATTTCTTTCACCTCGGCCGTCACCGAGTTAACTGCTTCCGATATTTCAGGTGTTATTTCATTTTTTTCTATTATCGGCGATACTTGTTTCACCTCTTCCACCACAAATAAAACTTCTTCCGATATTTCGGGCATTACATCGTATTTTTCTAATATCGGCGGTATTATTTTCATCTCGTCCATCGTCAATAAAACAGCTTCCGAAATGTCGGACATTATTTCACATTTTCCTATTATCGGCGATACTTGTTTCACCTTGTCCATTGCCGATAAAACTACTTCCGATATTTCTGGTGTTATTTCATTTTTTTCTATCATCGGCGAAATTTCTTTCACCTCATCCGTCACTGATAAAACTGCTTCTGATATTTCTCGTATTATTTCGTTTGTTTCTAATATCGACGATATTTGCATCACCTCGTCCATTGCTGATAAAACTTCTTCCGATATTTCAGGAATTATTTCACTTTTTTCTATTATCACCGATATATCTTTCACCTCGTTCGTCGCTAATAAAACTGCCTCCGAGATTTCGGGTGTTATTTCATTTTTTTCTATTACCGGCGATATTTCTTTCACCTTGTCCATCACCGATATAAAGGCTTCCGATATTTTTGGCATTATATCACTTTCTGCTATTATCGGCGATATTTGTTTCATCTCATCTATCACTAATAAAACTTCTTCCGATATTTCGTTCGGTATTTCACGTTTTTCTATTATCGGCGATACTTGTTTTGCATCATCCGTTGCTGATAAAACTGCTTCTGATATTTCTTGTGTCGTTTCACTTGTTTCTATTATCGGCGATGTTTCTTTCATCTCATCCATCACTGATAAAACTGCTTCGTATATTTCGGCTGTTATTTCATTTTCTTCTATTATCGGTGATATTTGTTTTACCTCCTCCACCTCTGTTAAAACTTCTTCCGATATTTTGGGTATTATTTCGCTTTTTTCTATTATCACCGATATTTCTTTCACCTCTTCCATCACTGATAAAGTTGCTTCTGATATTTCTGGTGTTATTTCACTTGTTTGTAATAGCGGCGATATTTCTGTCACCTCATCCGTTGATAAAACTGCTTCTGATATATCTGGTGTTATTTCGTTTTTTTCTATTATTATTTCTTTCACCTCATGTGCCATCGATAAAACTGCTTCCGATATTTCAGGCATTATTTCACTTTTTTCTATTATCACCGATATATCTTTCACCTCATCCGTCTCCAATAAAACTGCCTCCGATATTTCGGGCGTTATTTCACTTTTTTCTATTACCAGCGATATTTCTTTCACATTGTCCATCACTGATATAAAGGTTTCCAATATTTTTGGCATTATATCACTTTCTGCTATTATCGGCGATATTTGTTTCATCTCGTCTATCACTAATAAAACTTCTTCTGATATTTCGTTTGGTATTTCACGTTTTTCTATTATCGGCGATACTTGTTTTGCATCATCCGTTGCTGATAAAACTGCTTCTGATATTTCTTGCGTTGTTTCACTTGTTTCTATTATCGGCGATGTTTCTTTCATCTCATCCATCACTGATAAAACTGCTTCGTATATTTCGGCTGTTGTTTCATTTTCTTCTATTATCGGTGATATTTGTTTTACCTCCTCCATCACTGTTAAAACTTCTTCCGATATTTCGGGCATTATTTCACTTTTTTCTATTATCACCGATATTTCTTTCACCTCTTCCATCACTGATAAAGTTGCTTCTGATATTTCTGGTGTTATTTCACTTGTTTGTAATATCGGCGATATTTCTGTCACCTCATCCTTTGTTGATAAAACTGCTTCTGATATATCTGGTGTTATTTCGTTTTTTTCTATTATTATTTCTTTCACCCCATGTGCCATTGATAAAACTGCTTCCGATATTTCAGGCATTATTTCACTTTTTTCTATTACCAGCGATATTTCTTTCACATTGTCCATCACTGATATAAAGGTTTCCGATATTTTTGGCATTATATCACTTTCTGCTATTATCGGCGATATTTGTTTCATCTCATCTATCACTAATAAAACTTCTTCTGATATTTCGGGCGTTATTTTGCATTTGTCGATTACCGATGATGTTTGTTTCACCTCGTCCTTCACCGAGTTAACTGCTCCCGATATTTCATTCGGTATTTCACGTTTTTCTATTATCTGCGATACTTGTTTCGCATCATCTGTTGCTGATAAAACTGCTTCTGATATTTCTTGTGTCATTTCACTCGTTTCTATTATCGGCGATATTTCTTTCATCTCATCCATCACTGATAAAACTGCTTCTGATATATCTGGTGTTATTTTGCTTTTTTCTATTATTATTTCTTTCACTCCATGTGTCATTGATAAAACTGCTTCCGAAATTTTGGGCATTATTTCACTTTTTTCTGCTATCAGCGATACTTGTTTCACCTCATTGGTCTTGGATAAAACTGCTTCTGATATATGTGGTGTTATTTCGCTTTTTTCTATTATTATTTCTTTCACCCCGTGTGTCATCGATAAAACTGCTTCCGAAATTTCGGGCATTATTTCACTTTTTTCTGCTATCAGCGATACTTGTTTCACCTCATTGGTCTCGGATAAAACTGCTTCTGATATTTCAGGCGTTATAACATTTTTTTCTATTATCGACGATATTTCCTTCACCTCGTCCATCACTGTTAAAACTTCTTCCGATATTTCGGGCATTATTTCGCTTTTTTCTCTAATCGACCATATTTCCTTCACTTCATCCGTCACCGATAAAACTGCTTTCGATATTACGGGCTTTATTTCACTTTGTTCTGTTTTCCGCGATATTTCTTTCACCTCGTTTGTCATCGATAAAACTTCTTCCGATATTTCGGGCATTATTTCACATTCATAAGCGATTTCTGCATTTTTATCATTACCATTATTCGATTCTGAACAATTTTCTAGTATCGCATTGTCCGCTTTAATCGTTAAATTTTCTAGTCGGGCGTTCTGCTTATCTTTCTCGTATTGGATAATTCGATAATCGTTCGTTAAACTCGTATCGGCGGTAATATTATCGATTTCATAGCATAATCCGTCTTCATAGTCAGCATCGTTATCGTCTTCATCCGTGCTAATATTACTACCCGTACTATTTATAATACTATTCGCGTCGTCCGCATCTAAATCGTTTAACGCTGTTCGATAACTATCTTCTTCCGAATAACTATCGTAACGTTCGAAAAACCTGTTCGTATTATTATCATCAATATCGATGTAATTATCGTTCGATCGAATATTGTTTAATTCCGTATTCGGAGTGTCCGATTTGTTTTGTTCGGATGATTCGAAAAACTGGCAAGTTAACCTACCAGCATCTGGTTCGGTTAGCTGTACTAAATTTTCAAAGCTGACTAACTTTTGAGAATTGTTTCTTTTAACTTCTCGGTAAAGTTCGTCATCCGCGTTAACTGCTACATCATCGGTCGCGTGTTCTAAATTTAAATCGGCTAATAGACGATATTCTTTTGTCGGTTCAGTTTTGTCTGATGGTTCAGTTTTGTCTGATGGTTCAGTTTCGTCTGATAGTTCAGTTTCCGATCCGATTAATTCAGTTTCTTCGAATAGTTCGAATTTTATTTTAATTTCTCCTGTTTCTACAAGTTCGGTTCCTTCCTTAGTTCCGTCTGTCGTTATAATTTCTTCAGACGTTTTAGTTTGTACAACGGTCGCGGTTTGTTGTTCGAGTTCTATTTTCATTGATTCTTCGGTCCCGATCGTCGGTTCATCTTCTTCTAGTTTAGTTTGCTTAATGAACGTTAACTTGTGTTCTTTCAACAACTTCGTTTCTTCGGGCGCTTTTTCAGTTTCTTCTAATAGTTTAGCTTCGTCCGGTGCTACATCTTTTAATCTAGTTTTATTTACCGGCGATAGAATTGCGATTTGTTTCCCCGAGAGTTCACTTTGATCAAATTGCGTTTCTAATAGTTTAATTAATTCACACTGTTCGCGTTCTATCTCTATCGGTACGGTTTGTTTTAACTTGTCAAATAGCGCGAGTGATGTTTCAGTCTTATTACGTTCTAACGATTCGCCGTTTTCGATTATTTCGTCTTGCGGTTTAGTTTCTAATCTAAATTGCGTTTCTTCCGTCGATTTAATATTCGGGGTCTTATTTTGTTCAGATTTTATTTCTGTAAATTCAGTTCCTTTATAAAGGTCGAATTTATCACGTTCTTCTTCTTCTTCTACTGTTAGTTTCGTTTTTTCTACACGCGCAGATTCGATTTCCGCCGTTATTTTTAATCGGTTCGGTTCACTTTCTATCCGATCTTCGAGTTTTACAATACCTTCGATCGATTGTTGATGTTCTTTGAACGATTTTATTTCTTCGGATGTTACGTGTTGCCGTTTATCATTTTCTGTCGGCGAAGTTCGTTCAGGTTTTGTTCGTTTCGACGATATATTTTCGTGCGTCGCTTCACGTCGTTTAACAATCCCTTCGTACGCATCGTCACATTCTAGCTTTTTCGGTACTGCTTGCGGCGATTCGAATTGTTCAAATTCCGTCGGTATAGTTTCTTCCGATGTAAGTTCGTCATTGTTCAGCTTCGTCAGTTTAAGATCGTCAGCTAGATCTGTTTTTTGTAATTGTTTATTTTCTTCATCAGGCACTACGCTTCTTTCTTTTCTAGGTTGTTCGACGAAATGTTCGTGTTCTAAATTCACCGATTTATATGTTTCCGATATGTTCATATGTTCCGGTTTCGTTTCAGTAGATTTAGTTTCGTCATATTTTCTATATTCTATTCCAATTATCTTAGTTTCTTCTACCGGAACTAGTTTTCCATTTGTTATTGTCCTCGATTCGATTTCTTTTAGTTGATTTTCGAGCGTTAATTCATCTTCTTCCACTATCGTTTTTTTCACTTTATCATCTTTAATTTTCGCTTCTGTCGCACTTTCTTTAAATTGATCGCCTTCTGTCTCGGTTAATTTAACTTGCGTCGGTTCGATTTGTCTAACCACCACCGGTTTAATTTCCTTCGTTAATTCTCTAGTCTGTGCCATTTGAAGTTTCTCTACCTCTTCGAACGCTACGTCATTTAGTTGTAGAGATATCGCAGGTTTCGTCGACACCGGTATTGATTCTTTCGTCGATTCATTTTCATCCGGTATTTCAACTTTATCGAGTTCTATCGTTAGAATCTCTTCGATTCGGCCAGACGATCTGTATTCGTCCGAGAATTGACTCGCTTCCGGCGACTCAATTTGTTCGATTTCCGTTAGTTCGATCATTTTCAACGGTACGCGTTCTAATTTCAGATCGGTTACTCTTGGCGATTCAATTTCTTTTTGCGCTATTTTAATTTTCTCAAACTCGTTTATCATCGTTTTAGTAATTTCGGCCATTTTTGTTCTTTCGTTCGATTCGTTGTATTCTACTTTCGTCAATTCTAGCAATGGAGCTTCTTCCGACGCGGTTTCTATCGACGTTTCTTCCGGCGTATATTGCTCGGGTTTTATTTCAATCGATTCGGTTTTAACAAATAGTTCACTTTCTTCGGATTCTATTTTTACCGTTTTCATTTCCTCTACTAACAGCTTTCCTTCTACTACGTCCGTTTCTTTCAGCGTATTTTCGTCCACTCCTTCGATTTCTTTCGACAGTTCAGTTCGCATCGGTGGCTTTTTTCTCGTTTCTATACTTTTTACGCACGTTTTCGCAATTCGTCCATCATCTACGATCGTTTTCGTTAGTTCGTCGGAATCCGTTCGTCGGATTACAGATTTTAAATTTTCATCGTCGTTAATCGCGACATTCGCTTTCTTTATTCTAATTACGTTCGCCGAGTCGGTTAACGAATAATCGTATTCGATAACCGAAGAAGTTAAATCTTCTACGTAATTCGACGACGCCTCGTCTTCAACTAACTTACTTGTCGATTGTCTGTTATTAAAGAACGCGTTCGTATCGTCTTGTGATAATTTTAAATCGAGAACATCCGTAATCGAATTACGAGCTTTACGTTCGAAATCGTCGAAAATTTCTTTATCTTCGTCTAGAATTCGGACGTTAGTAAAATCGTCATTATCGACGTCGTTTGCTTCGGTCGAATTATTATCGTCGAGTGTCGTTTTGTTTTGCGCGTTAGAATAATTAGTAGAATCGTTTAAATCGATTATTAAATCCCGAACAACGACGATCGGCTTCGAAGCGATATTATCGTCGTTTATAATTGCGGACGTTTCGTTATTGACGACCGGAATTTCATTTTCCTCGTCTATTCGCGATTTATTTAACCTCGTCGATATTTCCGTACGATAACCGTTGGAAATTAACGAACGAACGTTCGCACGTTCTTTATTCGTTTCTTCAAATTTGTCCGTTACATCGTTATCGTCGATAATATGTTTGCCCGTCGTTATTCTATCTTCTTCCATACTTATTCTATCTTCTTCTGTTATTAACGACGACACGTCACGTATATTATCGACCGTCTTAACGTATGACGGATTTATCGAGTTCTTTACACCTCGTTTCAATTCGAAATTCTTCGTCCGTCGTTTGTTAATCGTATTTTCTAACGCGTGTAAATTCGACTTCAATCTATCCAGTTTAGTACCGAGTTGAACTGTATCGGTCGTTTCTTCTAGTTCGTATAGACGATAACTAATTTCGTTCATTAACGATCCGATCCGTTCGTTCCAAAGTTCATTTTCGATCATTTCCGTTTCTAACGCGTTCAATTGATCTTTTGTACGAGCGACTAATTTCGAAGTCGCAGCTTTATCGAATTCGCCATCGCGTGACGAACACGAAGATCGGATTAAATTTTGTTCGAATTCGATTAAATAATTATTCGCATTGGTTAAACGATCGTTAGATTTTAACTTTCGAACGGACGACGTTAATAACAATAACGACGACGATGACGGCGGCGACGACGACGACGACGACGACGACGAGGATAATTCGGAATGATCGTCGTTTAATTCCATATTAGATAATATGACGTTTTGTAATATCCGTAATTGTTTCAAAATTTCCGTTTTCAATATGTAGACGATTTTTCTTATTACATCGTTATCGTTATTATCCATCGGGTGGTCCTCATTATTGTTATCGGTTTTATTGTAGTTATCGTCTTCGTTAACGTTAACGTTATCGTTAGCGTAATTGAGTAGGATTTCGTTAAAACTAGATATAGAATATTCGAACGGTATCTCTTTTCGAACGTCCGGTTCTTCGCTGATCGATTGATCGCTTAAACATCTGTGCAGACGATAAAGTTGCTCGTTTAATCGACAAAATCCGTCTATTAATTTATCCTCTAAAGGCTTCTTCCTTTTATTAATTTTATTTACTAACACGATCGGAATTAAATTTTCTATCGCGTTTCGTAATTTCAAGGACGAATACGACAACACGTTTAAGACGATTTCCGTTCTCGTATCGTCGTCTTTATCCCTTTGAATAATTATTTCCAATAGGGACTTTAAAATATCGACAGTATCTTTCATAACGTCGATAACGTTATCGGTCGCGTTCATATTTACAACGGCGCTATCCTTATCGACGCTGCTTTCTCTATCGGCGTTATTTACATCGCTATCAAAATTCGTATTTGTACTATCCACGCTGGTATTCCGATTAATGTTAGTAGATAATATAACGTTATTACTTTCCATTATCAGTGAAGGAGAATTCGTTTTCTTCCTACAATTGTAATCGTTATCTTTATCCTCAATATCATCACCCTTATCCTCGATATCGTTATCGTCGATTATGTTATCCTTGTTAACAAACAACGATTTAAAGTTGTCGAGAGTTTGTTGTTCCAAATTTACAAACGCATCTTCTTCATTTTCCTTCAGTAGATTATGATTTTCGTTATTATTATTAAAACAGTAGCGGCCGTAGTAAATATGCGACTTTAAATTACTTAATATAGGCGTCGTAAACGCAAATGGTGATCGTTGCAGTAGTAACCTTATCAGATCGTCTTGCTCTGACAGATGTAAATTTTCTAACGACAACGATAATGATGATGATTGCTGTTCGTTTAAACGCGACAGTTTTTCTCGTACGGTAAAAATGTAATTTCTTAATTCTTTGAACGTTGTCTCGTTCGAAATTTCGTTTTGTCCGATGATTTCCAGAATATTATCCAATTCTAATTGTAATCTACGTAACGATAAGTTATCGATCGTTTCGTTACGTTCGTAATTGCGAAGAATCTCGTTCGTGCAGTTTTCGATTTCGTTCCAGGAATAATCGAATAATGATAATAGGTTATCCGTATTATTATAATTACTACTAGTACTAGTAGTATGATCGTAATTTGTCAAAACGTCTATTGAATCGGTTTTCGTAACCGGGAAATATTCGTACGTAGTTTTATTATCATAATCATAAATATTATCAATGTAAATATTATCAATGTAAATATTATTATCGCAAATATTATTATCGCATATATCATTATCGTTGATATTGTTATCGCACATATCGTTATAGTCGATATTGTTATCGCGAATAATATTATCGCGAATATTATTATTATAAATACTATTATTATCATTATGAATATCGCCGACTTCTTGATACGAATCGTTTACCGCATTCGTTCTAGTTTCTTCTTGATAGCCTTTGTAGGATAATAACGATAATTCTGATTCCGGTTTTTCGAACTTATATGAAGAATCGTTTTGAAAAATTAAAGAAGGCGACCTCTTACGGCTATAGCTAGAACTACCGATACTATTATTATTACTATGTAAATCAGTCTGAGATAAGTGTGAATCGATTTGTTCTTTGTACGTTTCGTCGGACGATATTTTTAGTAGATCATTTTCGAATTGAAAGAAATCACTTTTGCCCGATGTATCCGCACTAGTAATTGTAGTAATAGCGCGCAGATTATTATTATTATTATTATAATAATTATTATTATTAATAGTGATACTATTTGCAGTAGTTTGTAGGAGAGAATTAATTTTAGATGATAAATTTTCAAACGATTCTTCGTCGTCGATGTCGATGGAACAACGTCTGTTGTAATTTTTTGCTACCACGTTTGATTGTTTAGCAATCGTCGGTTCGCTGTAAATCGTCGCTGTTCGTACGTCAGTCTGTATAGGATAACTGACGACATCGTCCAATACCGAATATTCGACATCGTACTCCGTTTGAGAAACAGATTCATTCTCGTTAGGATATTCGACGGCTAGTTCGATAACGATCGCTTCCATCAAAATATTCTTCGAAGTAATCGTTTCTTTTTCGAATTTTAAAGTTGGTAATTCTACCGTACTGCCTTCTGTACAAATGACGAAACACAAAAAATGTTCAACTATTATTAATACGCAAAAGTCGAGTAAAAATATTATCAAGTATCGTACACCGTTATAAAATCACGCAACATCGAACGTTTCAAATTGAACGTGAAAAATTATTACCTACGAAATATATGCCGAAATACCGCGCGGCAGCGTGTTAGGGTCGTTAAATACGTCGGATATATGCCGCCGGAAAGTTGTATTTAAGAAAAATCGAACCGCGCTTATAAGCGGCAACTGAAAATCATCGTGCATAGTGTTTAGGAAAAAACCGGCATTTCGACCAGGGCTAACCGGCTGAGAAATTAAAAGGGGGGGAAACATCGCATTACTATATCGGCTGCTAAAGTAGGAAATCGTACGTTCGAAAACTTTCCGCCTCTACAACGGATTCATTAAATAGAACGTTGCGTCGAGGAAATGGTTAATATTTACTTTTATTAATACGGCCGAAATTCTATCGTGTACGTAAGTTTATTATTAAGGGGTTAGATTTGCCTTGTTCACATCGTGTATGAATAACCCCACAAATCCGGAATTTCGCGTCGTTACAATTATCGCGTTACATTTTAATAATAATAATAATAATAATAATAATAATAATGACGATGATATATTTAGTAAATGTAATCGTTTTATACTAACCGGTTATATGTTCGGATAACTGATCGGCGTACATTTCGACGATTTGTAAAGCGTTTTCTTCGGTTAAATCAGGAGTTTCGTATAACGATATCGATACTTCTTTACCCTCGAACGAGAACGATATACTGACCGCTTCCTCGTACGTAGACGATCTGTCGTCGGTTGCCCGGGTATCGTTAGTCAATTGTGAAAACGATTCTTCCATAATGACCGACAAATCCGGTTGTTTTTTCATTTTTTCTATACGTAGCCAGTGTACAAAATGAATACGCAAACTCGAAAAATCGTGAGTATTTTTAAGTTAACTTAATTTGACACGATTTGTGTGTGAATGAGTATAAAGTTTTTTTTTTTTCATTTTCGGATAAATTGCAATCTAGCTGAAACAGCTAATAACCGATTGAGATGTAAGTGACGCGTTTGGAACAATCGCATACTGGCGACAATTCGTACTATCGCTAGTCAACGAATACAGCGTGGGGAAATGGAGGGGAGTTAGCATTCGCCTGACTTCGTCACTATTATCTAGCTAACTAATAATCCAGCGGATTAGAATGTCTATCTAGCCTTTTCAAGTACTGTACGTTCACAATAGGGAGTAGTTCCCCTTTTTTTTTCCTATCTATTTGCAATAAAAAAGCGTTAATGCGACCTCAATGACTGAGGTAAAATGTCTTCATTTAGCCATTGTTATCTTTTCTTCCATTTTCATTGTTGCGTTACAGATTTAGTCTAAGGTAGTACCCCTTCTTGCTATGCGTAGAATTGTCTTAGCTGAAAAATTCTTGTTAAATTGACCTTTGTAATTTCAATATCTCCTACAGAGTTGTCATAATTAAAGATCAAAATCACGTATTTATACATCTATATATATATATTTATTTATTTATGCATGTATATATATATTTATTTATTTATGCATATATATATATATATATATATATATATATATATATATATATATATATATATATATATATACTTTTATATACATATACATAATCTTTGTTGGTTAGGACAGGACATGTAATGCGGTCCGAACATAGTGCTCTGAACATTGCTATGGGGGGTAAAATTTTAGGAAAATGACCACGTGGACGTCCTCAGATTTTTTTTTTTTTTTTTTTTTTTTTTTTTTAAATGGGCACAGGATTTTTCACCCAGATTGATATAAAATTATTAAAATGGATATGTTAAACATTAATATTAGTTGATGTAATATAATTATAAATAGCTAAATATACATGAATGCGATTAATAGTAAGTAAGTAAGACATATTTATTGGCAATGGTACTTGGAGAGATATAATTTGATTATATAATAAAGATTGTTGAGAGCTGTAGTAAGAACATTCAAAAAATACATGATCCGCATCTGCTATTTTGTTGTCATCGGAAGGATGAGGGCAAAAAGGAGAATTTATAAGATTGCATCGGTATAGGGACGATGGAAGACGATTTTTTCCAAAACGTAATCTACATAAAGTAGTAATGAAACATCGAAGTATGTTACTTGGTACTTTTATATCAGTAAACCATGATTTTATGGGTATTAGAGGTTGAATCGATCTGTAATATGGAGCTAGATAAGGATTGGACCAAATATTATTCCAATATTCTTTATGAGCAAATTTAATGAGACACAAAAGATCTGTTAAAGGTGTATAAGGAATAAGCACACCGCTATTCGAAGCGGACTTGGCTTCCGCATCAGCAACAGTATTGCCAAATATGCCAGAATGTCCAGGAATCCAGGAGAACCTAACAGAAATACCAGATTCTAACAGTGAGGAAACCAAAATTCGGATTTTATATAAATAAGGCGATGCACGGGGATTAAATGAGAGAGATTTTAGAGCGGTTAAACAGGTTTTCGAATCGGTAAGAATAAGAACTGATGAAGCTGGACGTTGTTGATAAACGTATCTTAACGCTTGGTATATTGCCATAGCTTCAGCTGTAAAAATCGAAGAAAAACGTAATAAAACGAATTTCTTAATAATGTTTAAAGAAGGAACTACGAATGCTGCACCAACTTTATTATTAGCCTTGGAACCATCTGTATAAATCGGAAGGAAGCCCGTCCAGTGAGTTGTCAGTAAATTATTTAAAATAGAAGTATTAAAACCAGTAGGAGGATATTTAGACCTATGAAAGGTTTCTAAATTTATTTCTAATTTTATATTATTAATAGAGAATGGATCGGAAAAATAAGGAGAGGGTGACAAAGGAATAATTAAGTTGCGATAATTGGAGAATCGTTTAGAAGATTTACAGAGAATAGGAAGTTTATATGGTGAGAACCTCCATTTGTTATAAATAAATAAGAAGTTATTATATGCTGACTGATATGTAGTTGTGAAACTTTTTACAACAAACTGGTCTGCTAAGAGGTTTCTGCGGATGTGAAGAGGAGGGGTATTAGATTCCACCTCTAAAGCAGCAATTGGAGTAGTGAGAAATGCTCCCAAACAGTAACGGAGGCAAGAATTTTGCAATTTATTTAGAGGATCCAAAGAATTTGACGAAGCATTACCATAAAAGAAACTACCATACTCAAACACCGAACGAATAAAGGATTTATAAAGTAAAATTAACGTTAATGGATCTCCTCCCCAAATAGTATGACTAAGCGACTTAATAAGACCTATGCGTTTAAAAGCTTTTGCGTAAGTATATTGTATATGTAAATTCCAGTTAAGCGTTCTATCCAAAATTATACCTAAATACCGATGCGAAGTACAGAAAGGAATAGTATGGCTAGCGTGAGATAATCCTGTAATAGCGGGGCTTGGTTGTTTATAAGAAAAAACTACAGAGGAGCATTTATTAAGCGCGAGAGAAAGTCCCAAATCAGCTAGAGCCATAGAAAAACAATATAAAAAATTGTTCAGTAAACTGACACCCTCAGCATGGCAGTGGTGATCACAGTATATGACGAAGTCATCAGCGTACGATAAGATATGAAGATTTGATGCTCGTTGAAGTTGAAATAACGGAAGAATGTATATATTAAAAAGAACTGGACTGAGTATAGAACCTTGTGGAAGTCCAACATATGCATGTCGAACTATAGGTTCAGAGAAAGGATGCACGAAAAGTAGTGTACGATTTGTAAACAACCTGCAGCAAACATTGGCGAAACCCAAAGGAATTCCCAAATCTGTTAATCTGTTATGTAAGATGGGAATAGAAATGGAATCAAAGGCCTTATTAATATCTAAGAAACACGAGATTAAATATTTTTTTGATAAAAAGGATTTATAAATGTCTGATAATAAATGAGCTATACAGTTTAATGAACTTAGGTTGTTTCGGAAGCCAAATATTCCTAATGGAAATAGATTGCGGTTTTCAAGCCACCATACTAATCTATTTTTAAGTATCCTTTCAAAGGTTTTACGTAAACACGAGGCAAGAGAAATTGGGCGGTAAGAAGGTGATTCTGAAGATATTGAATGAGATTTTTTAATAGGAATTATAAGGAACTTGGTCCATTCATCTGGAAAGTTTGCAGTCTGGAAGAAATTATTAAAACAGTTTAACAAAATTGTAGTTGCAGAAGAGGGGAGATGGTTGAGTATAGTATATGTGATTCCGTCACAACCAGGAGAGGATTTTTTATTAAAGGAAAGTGAACTCATAAGTTCGGGTAAAGTAATTGCATCAGATAGTATAGTTTGAGTATTATTATGACTGGGTGAATAAGAAGGAGAAAGTTCGTGCAAGTTTGGAACATAACTCGGGGCTACTGTATTGACAAATTCTTCATACCAGTCAAAATTGTATGATTTGCATGTGTTATTCGTGGAGAGGTGTTCAGCAAATGATTTTGCCTTATTCCAAACATAAGATACAGAAGTGTTACGATTAATCGAACTTACAAATTGCTTCCAAGATTCCCTTTTTTTAGATAAAAGGAACCGTCTCGTAATGGCTTCCTGATTCTTATAAGCAAAGTAATCTGAAATTAGTTTGCTTCTACGGAAACGTTTAAAATATGCACTTTGTTTTTGTAACAATGGTGTGCACGAAGGATCCCACCAAATAGGTTTACGAAATTTGTTCACTCTAGCCGACCTCCGAGTGGCATAAGAATCTAAAGCAGTATGTAAATGTTTGACAAATTGATCGTATACAGTGGTATTAAAGCACGAATTATCTAGTAATGGAATGCATAATGAATCTAGGAAATTTGTGAAATCTACAGTATTTTTGTGAGGGAAATTCCAAGAAGGGAAGAATGAATTTTTATTATTCACCATCCTAGTATGCTGGAAAATAATTGAGGTGTCAATTGGTAAATGGTTACTACCCAGAGGATTATTAATAACGCTCCAGGTACTATTCAATGATAAATTACTGGAGACAAGTGTTAGATCCAAAGCGTTTGCTGATCTATTTAGCGAAGGAACTGTGGTATGACTTCCATCGTTTAATAGTACTAAATTAGAATGATTAATAATGTTTATAATATTTTGGGCAGAGAGGTTGCACCTATTACAACCCCAAGAAGAATGCAATGCATTAAAATCCCCACCACAAAAAATGTAAGCATCGGATGAGATGTTGTTGATAAATGACATAAATAAGTTTGTATTAAAAAAAGAGGAAGGTGGACAGTAAAATGAAAGTATAAATAATTCTTTAGTGTCGTATTTGATAGAAGCGCAGACACCATTACAGTGACTACCATTTAAAATTGATCGAATATCATGACGGTAATGAGGGATGATACTACGTATTAAAATAGCCGCTCCTCCATAACCATCAGATCTATCGTCTCGAATACAGAAATAACCGTTAAAGGAAAATTTAGAATCTGGATTCAGCCATGTCTCGGAAAGTAAAATAATGTCAAAAGTATTAGTTGCTAGAAAAGATTGAAGGTTAGGTTTATTTATTGAGATACTGCGACAGTTCCATTGTAAAATACGTAGGGTTGAATACATTGTCAATTATGTGGGTGAGTTATTTGATATTATTTGGTAATTTAGTTTTACGTGTATCTGAACGAGTGTTATTAGAAGAATTTGGAAAAACGAATTTGTTAGATTCTTTTGCTTTAGATTGAGATTTATGATTAGCAGAAGATGAGGATTGAGGAGTAGATGAAATAGAAGCTTTTTTAATGGGGGGTGACTTTGTATCATCAGAGGGTGGACCACCAGTAACATTATTTTGGGTAGTAACTGTTAGGGATGGCGATGACGATGTTCTACCAGAAGGAAATGAAAGTAAGTGTTTATAATTTGGATAGGAGGGTGTCACAGGCTGTGAAGGACCTGTATGATTTTGAAGAGATTTACGAAAAAAGTATGACTGAGGGGAAGAATAACGTACTTGACGAGTGTCAATATTGGGGGTGGAAGGTATTGGAGCATGTCGTTGATTAGAAGAAGATGGGCGTTTTGCTATGTCTGAAAAGGAGAAAGCCTCACTAATGTGTCCTGATTTATTCTTACGGATTGCTTCCGATAATGAAATGTTATCATAAGACATAATTTGTTGGATTTGAAAACGTTCTTTATATATAGGACAAGATTTGTCAGTGGCCATATGAGCTCCCATACAGTTAATGCATGAAGGGGCAGAAGTATTTGTATTTGAGCAACTGGAGGATAAATGGCTCTCATGGCAAAATGAACACCTAGGTTTGGATCGACATTGTTGTGCAGTGTGTGAGAACCGCAAGCAATTCGCACACTGTCTTGGCGGCCGAATACTTGGATCTACCTTTAAGCGCAACCGATATAGTGCGACATACTCTGGTAGAGAGTTACCAAGGAATTTAATTTCAACCGTCTGCGTTGGGATTAACGAACCTTCCGCGCGACGGTGGATACGTCTGATACTTACAACTTGGACAGAGCTTTCTATATTTTCAAAAATTTCTGTGTCTGAAATATTAGTGGGAATACCTCTAATCACGCCAAATCTATACAAAAGAGAATTTGGAATAAAAGCTGATATATCATTTTCTTTGTTGACCTGTTCAACAAAAATATTAGCATGTTCCAGACTATTAAAGACTGCTTTAATTTTATTAATACCGTTACGTTGGAAATATTCAACGCCGGGATATTTTGCTAATAATTTGCATATTGCCAAAGGATGGTAATTGCCAAGATTACTATTTGCAACTCGAGAAGACGATATAATAGCTATATAAGGGCCCGAATGAACGTTTTTCACATATAGTGAATTAATAGTTGAGTTATTAATATTAAAATTATTATTACTACTATTATTTGGGAAAGAAGGCAGTAAGTGACCGTATTTAATTAAGGAATATTGTGTTGGAGTGAATCAGCCAATCGGCTTCCTTCCAGAAACCGCCGCAATAAATTACGTTGTTCGAAAAGAAAATATTCCGAAACAAAATGTTATTCTCAGCATAAGTACGGGCGATCGAAATCAGAATTATAGTGCAAGAACTTGGAAAAATTAGCGCTAAGTTTAAATCATGAAAAAAAAAACCTAATTAGCAGGCTTTTGGTTAGTAGCAAAAAAAAAGAAATTTAAGATTAAAATAGAATAGATACGAATACGAGGACAAGAAGTAAGCTGTTAGACTGAAATGAAGTGTCTCATCCGGTGTAATAGTCTTGTGTTTTTCCATTCGTATCGGTCATCGATCATTCTTTCCATTTTCGAGTAGTTGGAACAGGCAAAATCCATTTTTGGGTTATCTATGCGGCTAAATCGCGGTCTACCTCTTGTTCGTTTTCCTGAGATATATCTTTCAATCGCATCTCGTAGCAATACTTCATGTCGTAATACATTCCTCATTAAACGCGGTTTCCGTTTTTAAAGTGAAACTTCTATCGGCGCATTGTAAACGGGGAATTAACCCGTAAAACGAGCGAGCGAACGAGCCAAAGGCTTATACATGTAGGCAGTGAAGATTTGGACGAAATAACGAATAGTCATGCGTGCATGCGCAATAGAAAGAATGCAAACGCGAAAATTTTTTTAATATATATGATGTATATTTATTATATACGTGTAAAAATGTTTTGCGTGTTTGTATTTTTTCTCGCGCATGCGCGCACGACTTGCGTTATTTCGTTGAACGCACAACGGATATATGTGCGTCGTAGATTTGAAAACGAAAATATTTGAGTCATCGTCACATTAAGTTAATCTTAGCGGACATTTATTTGTGAAATTTGTACGAAATCGTTAGTGCCCTTTTTTTTGGAAAACGTCTTTAAGTTTCACTTTTTCCCTGCGTCACGAGACACACATGTTTTATTTATATATATATATATATATATATATATATATATATATATATATATATATATATATACATTGAAAAATTGTCGTTCTTTATAGAAGTGTTTTTTCAGCTTAAATTTCGCGAGTGAATGATTTTATATCCAGCCTTATCCCGTTCGATAGTAGAATTAGAAAGGTGTTATTTATTGTCCTAAATTAAATAAAAGGAATAGAAATCAAATCGGAACAAAGGAAAGTATTCATAAAAGTAATGTCGACTTAATGAAACACTTTAGCGAATGTCATTGCATGCAATTTTAATAAACAGAAAACGAACGACATTAAAAGATTAAAAATGAATAATCTCGCTAAATACCTGCGTATAAAATTTATAATAAATTTATAATAAATTTCATTAACGTATGACCTGAAAAGGTTAAATTACGTTATAATTTTAAATAAATTAGAAGAAAAAAAAAAAAAAAAAAAAAACAGGTCCGGTTAGAAGTTCGAAGTCATAATGAAGAAAAACACCTCCCCACGTGGATGGACAACTTATTTAATTCTTTCAGTCGGGCGTTATTAATTTTTCGCGTAAAATTATAGAATGATTGAAGAGGTAGTTCGGACTGCTATTCATCTCCAATTCTGTCATGACCCATGTCTCAGTTGCTTATTGGCTACATCAGGCAGATTGCAATTTAAATAACGTAGGAAAAAAAAATCGATTTTTGAAATAATTGAAAAGTCATCTTCTTTTTTGATGTGTGACCGTACCGTATTGCTACTCTTAGCTGAGAGGCACGAAAGGAAAGGAGTTAAGAGCTAGATTAGAGGAAGGATGTTTGTGATTTGCAGGAAGAGGGAAAGTTTAGTCTCGGCGGAAGAAGTGCGTTGTAGTATGTTGGGAAGCTTGTGAGAAAAGCCAACGATATGGCGTTGAAGGGTATATGCTCGACAGGAAGCTAGGATGTGAGTGATGGTAAGTATTGCATGCAGGACAGGTAGGCCGATCTTTCCTGGTGAACAGGAACTGGTGCGTAAGACGTGCGTGTCCGGACCAGACGCGAAAGATTCCGTCTGGACGTTGACATTACCGGGTTTGCGATGCTAACGATCGTAATGAGGGAATCGTTCTATTGCTATCGACTTCGTTTTATTCCAAATATGGATCGTCATATCTTTACATATCGTTGGTATGGCCGGAACCTGTGTTATATTACGTGAATCTGCTGCCGCTGTGTCAGCTTCGTTATTTGCATCAATATATCGACGCAATTACAATTTATCGCTTATAGGTAAACGATTTTTCTAGTATAGTTCTCGCAAACGGATTCTGATGTTCGTGCCTATTCTGTATATTTCTAACTGAAGTAAGAGCATCTGTACAAATTAATATGTCACGCTTTAGCCTCGATTCTGCAATAACAATTGCGCAGGAGATTGTACATAACTCTGTCGACAGTACAGAGAATGCGGATGGATATGAACATCGAATTTTCCTACGTTTTTCTATCTAGTGGAGGTTCCTTTTCTGGCTCCATCCGTGTATAGTACTTCATGGCCGCCATACATTTTTAGTAGATTTTGAAACGAGTCCTCCTGGATAAAGATTATGGTGTAATCGAAGGAGGAATAGGCGGTTGGTTGGTTTTGCAGAGAGTGGAGGCAGGTTGATGATTATGGATGAGAAATTTTATTGCGGACAAGCAAGTTTGAATAAGGAATGGTTTGGTGGTTGTGGTGAGACGCTGCACCATCAGGAATATCAGCAGGAGTTCAGAGGGAGTGAAGGTGGAATTTGAGTAGGATTTTATTTTTTATATTTTTATATTTTTATTTTTAAATCGTGATTTTCCCGTTTTGACAAATATGGAAAGAAAATATGATAGTTCAGTTGAAATTTTTCGTTCGGATTCTTTATTATTATTATTGAAATAATTATTTCGTCGCTTAAGAAGTATTTCCGAATACCCGATATCTTCGATTGAAAGGATACCAAAAAATTTTGTAATATTTAAAGTAAATACTCTGTCACTTAAAATAAATAATAAAATAATTCGGCAGCATGATGAAGTTAAATATTTGGGCATGTATTTGGATAAAAAATTAACATGGAACAAACATGTAACGCAAAAGAGAAAACAGTTACATCTGAAACTGAGGCAGTTAAATTGGCTCGTTGGCAGACACTCCGGCCTCTCGCCTGAAAACAAACTATCGATATATAAAATCATCTTAAAACCTATCTGGACGTATGGCCTGGTATTATGCGGTTGTGCCAAGGACACACACATAAATAGAGTGCAGAGGTTTCAAAACAAACCTATTAGACTTATCGTTTCTCCGCCTTGGTACGTGTCCAACCACATTTTACATCGAGATTTTAATATACCGTACGTTAGAGACGAAATAAAACGTTATGCAAAACAGCATTTCATACGACTAGAGAACCATACGAACAACTTGGATATTAACTTACTCGACAACAGTCTCGAATTACGACGATTGAAACGTACCATGCCCCTAGATTTGAGATAAATCTGTTTTCATTGGGGGGGGGGGACGCTGATGAGTGTTAACCCCTAACACGTTACTTCGCATTCCAGACCAATTGCTAGATGGCCCATAAGCCAGTTGTAATTAAATAGAAAAAAAAAATTATCATCACACACGCGGTAAAAAGCAAATTTCTATGATTATAATATTCGAACAGTTAACGTGGTTGACGTGGAGTTTGCAAAGTACATTCAGGAAAGTATCGGGAAAAAGAAGAAAAAAAATCTGTGATTTCATGTGGACTACTCAAGGTCAAGGCTCAAAAGGTATTAATCACGTAATACATTAATTATATATGTATGTACGAAATCTTATCCGAATCGTTGGAGCGTTTCCAAGGTGCCAGAAATATTATATTTATATATTAAGTAATTCTCATCTGGCTTCATATTGACACAATGAACAGTGAGCCATTATTTAGAAGTTGGATGCTGAGCATTCAAAATCCCTAATTATTATCCTTTAATGCCCACACGAAATTCGTCAATGTCAGTTTTAGTTTGTATTTTCACGTGCAAATTACAATTTTTAGTAACGGTTAATTATTTAATTCCTATATTATTATTATTATTGTTATTATTATTGTTATTATTATTATTATTATTAATAATAATAATAATAATAATCGAATACATGACCTTTATGTATATGTATGCATATATGCATACATATATATATATATATATATATATATATATATATATATATATATATATATATATATATATATATATATAATGTATGTAAGTAGACTGATAGGGCTGTTGACTTTCTCTAATGGTGAATTATACTTAAGCCGTTATGATGATTATTGATTATAGCGGATAATTGTTTTGTATGACATCACAATGTAAGTACATAATTATTATGTTATTCGTTATACATCGTCGAAGTTCTTTCGATGGATAATTAAATCGAGTCCACATATTAACGTCAATTATGCCATCGGTGAATCAGTGATTTTTTTGAAAAAATTTCCTATCGTGCTTTTTTACGAACAATCGTTTAATTTTTGGCAGTGAATTATGCCGAAATAACGAAATAACGTTGGCAGAGTTTAAAGCAGATATTTATATGATTTTTTGCTTTAGTGAAATTTCAGCTTTATGCGCTTGTTTCTACTGTAAGAAAGGTGTTGGCATTGGTTGGTGGGTAGCTCGTTCGAGTTATTGATTAGCTCTCTAATTTTAAATTATCCTTATACGAGCCAATAACTGTTGAGCGCCTCCTGCTCGAATGCGCTAAGTATATCGATGTCAAGTCTCAGTTTCTACCGAGCATTAAAGAAACACTAAGTTCAGACAAATTACCTGTGTTCGCATTCTAATTGGCATTAACTGTTATGTGAGCCGTATATAAATATATATGCATTCCGTCGGGCCTTTTTCGCCAGATTCTCCATTTCGAATGTTAACCTCAAAATTTTTTGTTGTTGTTTGTACTTCGTTCGTGTCGGTTTGTGCCATTCCGGTTACAGAATTATTTAAAAAACATGCTGGCGGAATGAATCACATTCCGCCTGGGTAGTGTAAATTTACTTAGCAATTCCCAAAAATTGTCGGGAACGTCATTGTGAAAAAGAGGCAGTTCCCGTATCAGTGTATTCAGCCATAACAGAGGCAGAAGCCTTATTAACATAATAGGCATAGCAAGGAGATAACCGACATTAATGTTAAAAATCACCATAAGAAACCCACTCGCTCCTTTCCCTTCTACTTGTATACATATATATTTATACGTGTGTTTATGTTTTTGATATAAATTATTACCTTCGTCGTTGTTATTTGATAGAAGTAACGACGCTGAACTACTAGAGGTGCCCATACAATTTGTGGCGACGCAAGTATATACGCCGAGGTGATATCGTTCATCTTGATCGCTGGGTACAATATTATGAATATCTCCCGGTTTCAAACATTTCCCGTCTTTAAACCATTTTAGTTCGGCACGTGGTACCCCTATTACCTGAATAAAATATGTTTTTTATTAATATTTTATATACATTACTTATTATAACATATATAAGTATGTATATATATATATATATATATATATATATATATATATATATATATATTTGTGGAAGATGATTACTTTTCTAAATTACAGATTCATGTTTTCCCATTAAATTCCCTTTTAAAAAAGTTTTCGATAACGTTTTGGATATGGAATTAGAAACGTTATTATTATTATTATTGTTATCGAAACAGTTTAAGAACCTACAAAAAAATTCTGCAAAATGTCGCAAGATAGGAATAGTTTATTATACAAACCTAATTAATAAATGAGGTGATAGATAATTTTAAAAAAAATTTATTATTGGGTTCTCGTTAATGGAATTATTGAAAAATATTGCGGTCGCATAAAAGAATTTTTTTTTTAATGATTCCTCCAATCCGAACTTACGCGGTGGGGCAAATGTATTTAATTTGTGGTTACAAAGGCGTAAGGAACTAGTGTACTTAATAAATAACTGTGTAAGTATTGTGTAGCTAGAACAAAAGAAAAACAACCACTATAATACAAAAGATAAATTAATAGTTCCCTGCAATGTGTAACTTAAAAAAAAAAAAAAAATATAATAGAATATTAGACAGTCAATAGTGTGTGTAAAATGAGTTCGTGTAAATGAGCCCCTAAAAATATAAAAATGCATATTATACAAAAAAATAAATATATACACATACAATTTAAACTAGTGATTAAAATTAATGATAATGATAAAAACAAAAAGGAAATTATATAGATACATCATAGTTTGAAAAAACCCCAACAATTACATTATCAAAAAAATTAAAACAAAATAACCTACGACGTGCAATTGCATAACAAAATAAACATAAACAAAAATATTCTTAAAGATACTAATTGAAAAACAAATTAACTGTACACATTAAGTATACAAATAGGAAAGTATTATTTATATTATGGAAAAAAATAATTATACAAAAAATTTTTTATGCAATATTGTTAAGTATTCATATTGGTAATAAAGTGAATGGAGGCAATGACCATACGCAAAAGCAGTAGATTCACGGTTGAATTAATATTATAAAACATAAAAAAAAAAAAAAATTATTAAAAATTTTACCCGCCACTTTAAATTTTCTTTGCATCGACAGCTCCATATACGATAGGAGACTGGGACATGATTCTGTTTAGTGAATACAAGAAGCTATCCTCTATATATTTTAAATTTATTTCCAGGATCCTTAAATAGGGGGGGGGACAATCAAACATTAAATGCTCAATATCGTCGACAGTGCCAAGGGAGTCATCACTGGAAGTGTAAAAGACACACGCTGGTCCGAACGCAAGATGGAACCTATAGAGATAGGAACCATACTATGGCCAGATATGAGCATTATAAAAATTAATATTAATATTTTTAAGTTTACACCGTTCCACGGTATTTGGGAAAAACAAAAAAGTTTCGCATAAGGAAAGTTAAGATTAATTACAACAAGGTACACCTGCCTATCCGCAGCAACGCTTCCAGGTAGTTTTCCTCGCATAATAATTTTCTCTGGTGATTCCGGCCTACATCACGTAATGTGCCCGAAGAACTTTAGAATACGTCGTTGGATTAACAATCTTTCTTGTACGTTGATTTTCAGTCTAATACTCGTTCGCACGGTTTCCCGTCCGTGGTATTCTTAGCGCACGGTGAAACATTTCGAGATGATACAGACAGGTATATACAAAACAGAGCTATTTTATACTAGATCCTATTGTATGTATTATATTTAATTTACGTGTCTTTATTGCGTTCGAATATGTTTGACGAATGTTGTTTGATGAATATTGTTTAAATGTGTTTGACGAATGTTGTTTGAATGTGTTCGTTGAATAACCGTTTTGACTGCGTGCGCTAATACGAATTACGATGAAACGGTTTATGTAAATGTTGTTTCTTGTTATCTTTTTTATGTCTTTATAAATTAAGTTATATTTCGATGAAAAATTTTTTAATTTATTCGTACGGGAAATCGTATTGTAACTGTGTAGCCTTTTCTATATATATATATATATATATATATATATATATATATATATATATATATATATATATATATATATATATATATATGTGATTATCGTTATTCGCGCAAATGTGCTCATTACGAAATTTTATCTATTATATGTTGTTTTATTGTTTGCAATAAGAACGACATTTGATTTGATTATTTATTATGTTCCAAAAGCTAATAACCCTAGTAAAATGTCGACAGTTTTAGGACACAATGAATAGTTTTGTTAATTGTTTCTATTTTTAATTTAATTTGTGTACACATGAATATATACAGATACGACCGTACAAGAATTAAGTCTTACGACGCGATCCATTGTACGCTACGTGATATTTTAACGTTAACGAAATTTTTTATTTTCTCGTTAACGCGAAATGTCAAAATTTTAAAAATATCTATTATATAAGTACATTGACAATTACGTGTACAGCAGTTCACCTAGGAAATTATATATTAAAAAACCTACGTAAAATTTATAATTACGTACGTTTTGTATTTGAAAGTATAAAGTTTTCATCTGAACTTGATTACTAAAAATAGTTGAAATCACTAAATTTATTTAATTATGCGAAGCTTTTCGGCATTTACGCCATTGTCAAGCTATATACAATTAAAATTAATTATATAAAATCATAAAATATTAATTTAAAACTAAGTTTACAATTTTACACAAAAATGAATTATAAATACTTAAAACTATCTGACAATGACAGTGGTAAACAACACCATCAATTATCAGTAATTTAAAATTTACAGAACAGTAGCTAGAAAATAATTATTTTATAAAATGATGTATTCGAACAATGAAAAATATATATTTATGTAATTAAAAAAAAATCAATAGTTAGGAATAATATTTTTATAATATACTTTTTAAAATTAATTCTTCCTCAAACTTTACCATTGAATTTAATAAATTATTTTTATCCCTTTCTTTTATTATTTCCATTTTTTCGAGTAGTTTTCTTTTTTTAAAATGTTTTTCTGTATGTAAAATTTTATAATTTTTTGATTAATATTATTTATTTTGTGTTTTAATTCTATACAATGTTTTCCAAATAATGATTTTTCATCATTATTTGTATATGAGTTTAAATGTTCTTTAAATCTTGTTACGAATTGTCTGCCTGTTTCTCCTATGTATTCTTTTTCACATCGGTTACAATTTAATTTATAGACTCCTGAATTTTTTAATATATTTTTATCTTCTATTTTGTTATTATTTATTGATTTTAATAATGTATTATTATTTCTTATTGCTAAATCGATGTGTATTTGTTAAATATTTTAATTATTTTATATGTACGACTGCCTACATAATTTATTGAACCTAAATACTTCTTTTTATCTTTTTCTATATTTATATCGACTTTAATTCCATATTTGATCAACTATATTAGGGTTATATTTGTTTCTTATTGCTATTTGTTTTATAATGTTTTTTTCCTTATTCAATTTATCCTTGTCTGTTAAAATTGATTTTGCTCTATCGATAAGACTTCTTAAACTTGCTAATTTATGCATTTTTGGGTGAAATGAATCTTTTGGTATTAATGTATCTGTTTGCGTAGGCTTTCTGTATATATCTATATCAATATTTTGATTAATAATGTTAATTTTTAAATCTAGAAAATTTATTATTTTACCTCCTATTTCTAATGTAAATTGTATGTTTTTATTATAATTGTTTAGATTGGATACAAAACTGTTAAACTTATGATCATTCTCATCATCATTATTACTCCATATTATTAAAATATCATCAACATATCTTTTCCATAATTTAACATTATTTTTAAATATATTATTATTTTTAATGTTATTTTCTAATTTGTTCATATAAATATCAGCTAGAATGGGTGATAATGGAGATCCCATAATTAAACTACTATTTTGTTTATAATATTTATTTTGAAACTGGAAATAATTTTGATTTAGTACTGTCTCCAATATTCTTATATAATGATCCTTATGAATATTATGATTTAAATTGTTATTCTTAATTCTATTACTTTGTCTGTAGGAATGTTGTTTTACATGTTAACTACATCTAATGATATTAGTATATCACTGTTCTGAAGCTTTATTTCTTTTAGACAATTTATTAATTCTATATTATTTTTTATACTAAATTTTTCTTCAAATTCATAATTTTCTTTTAAAAAATTTGCTATATTTCTTGAAATTTTATAAGCTGGTGTATTTATACAGTTTACTAATGGTCTAATTGGTTTATTTTCTTTGTGTAATTTTATTAGGCCTGTTAAAATTGGTGCTTCTGGATTTATTTCAGTTAGATTTTTCTGGAATAATTGCATACTTGCATTATTATTATTATGATCATTTGTTTGGTTAATATTAGATTCTAATTGATTGATAGATTTTAATTCTTTTTTGATAATTTCATTAAATCTAATTGTTGGATTTTTTATTTTCTTTAAATTATTATTATTTACGAAGTTATACATTTTTTCCAAATATTCATCTTTATTTTGTGATTATAACTTACCTTTGTCAGCTTTGCATATCATTAAATTATTATTTTTTAATTTTTGTTTTAATTCTATTATATCTTTTTTATTTTTGTTCTTATTATTTGTTTCTTTTTTTTCGTATTCTGAAACTTTCATTATTCGGCATCGTTATATATTAACCATTCCAAAATTATCTAACATTAATTAGAAATCGAAAAAATCTTTTATAAAAGTGTCAATCGTATATTTTTTTTTAATAACAAAATATCCTGGTTATGAAATAAATATTCAGCATTTAATCGAAAGAGTTACAAAGTTAGAAGTGTCAGCCGGAAATGAGAATTGAATATTTTATCGCAAACATACTCGTCAGTCATAATTGACGGACACGCGTCTGTTTAGTGTTGAAAATGTGGGTTGGGGATAAATATTTATTAAATATTTAATCCGAGTATGTATTTTTCCTATATAATTTTTCACCGCACATCGGTAAATTACTACGTCACGTTGGAATACAATTAACGGATAAACGCTTTAAACTCAGATTTTCGATTGTTAGCTTCAAGTAGAAACTTGTTAACACTGTTAAGCGTTCGAAAGAAATTAAGCCATCGTAGGGGGAAAATATTTCTCAAATTCGGATCGGTTATGGGCAAGGTGTTTGCCTACCGGTCCGATAATGAAACGTTCTGAAATATAAGTTAGCCGAGTATATAGCACCGGTCTAAATCAAATATCTTAGCTTATTTATCATTATTGTTAGCGTCATTATCCTTGATATTATATTATGTTTATTATTATTATTAAATGAATCTATACTAGGGAAGTAAACTCGGTTATTCGTGCCTTATCCGCTTCGCACGTTACGTTGGGAAGTACTTTATCTTTCACTGTGTGCGCACCCTTGTTACACTTAAATCACGCGTATATATTAAATGGGGGAGAATAAAGAACAAAATAAATTAAAAATAAGATAAGAAATAAAGTGAAAACTACTCCATACGAAATTTTCATCGCAGATATTTTCACATTGTTAACCACCGGTTTGGTAATTAATGTAATAGAAATTTCTGATCCATTACGATCTCAATAATATATTTTTGAAATTAGATTTACGTTTATTTAGTAAATACAAGAGTAACATTTTCTACAGTAAACGTATACGTTCTATATATAGTATATATGTATATATATATATATATATATATATATATATATATATATATATATATATATATATATATATATAGCAACGGACGTATTTAAATAAAACGTAATATTTCAGCTTCGTAAAAATGTCTAATTGTTCGAAAGGTTATTTATTTAGCATTTTCTTTTCAATTAATTGTTATTAATACGCATTTAATACTTGCTGTGAAATACATTTGATTTGATTCGATTTATTTCGATTTCGGTAAACGCGTTAAAATTACTGGCATTTACCGCTGCCGCTGTTACATACCTTGCATTCCAGATTAACGGCGCCGTTCGATAAAAACGAAGCTTTTAACTGTCCTAAAAATGTCGGACGTTTATAATGTTTCGGAATGATTAATTTCAAAAAACAGTAAGATATACTTTGTCCGAAATTATTAATCGCGACGCATTTCCATTCAGCCTGAAAATAACGATCGATTATCAATCAGCGTACAGTATTTATCAAGTACATCGTTCGATTAGGGAGAGGGCACATTTATTCATGCCACACTTACTCGTGCCGTGCTTAATCGTACCGCATTTAATCGTGCCATACTACCAATCGAATCATCGTTATGTTTAATATAAGTACTTTCGCTATAAGCTAGCGCGAAAAGACACATAATTGAACATTAGGACTAAATTGATACACAGAAAAACCAGGAAAAAAAAAGAAGTGGCAATTAAATCTTTATAGTGGCATAATAATAATAATACTACTACTAATAATAATCAAATCAAAACAAATTTATTTAAAACCATCACACGATATAAATATACAAAATACAACCAAATAATAATTGTAGTAAAAATAATTACAATAAAAAACAGTTATAGTAACACGATATTTTTAAGAGAAATTACAGTTCAAAAGTATTCATATATATATATATGAATTCATACATGTGCGCAGAATTTGCGCGATCTGCAGGTTACAGAAACAACTAAAATAAAGGAAGAGACACTTTAAGAGACACTATATATATATAATAAGAACAGTAATGAAAATAAAATAATCATGCGAATAAAAATACATATATATATATACACATATAAATAATAATAATAATAACAATAAACAAATAAGTATATATATATAGAAATATACATACAAATACAGTAACACTCAATACACATTGAAATATACTTAAATAAGTAAATATACATTCGTGTATATACATATAAAAAGCAAAATTACCCACATACGCAAATTCACCACGCTGTAAAGCACTTTACACACGTGAACATTACTATACATAAAAAATGTCGCGCACATTGAATATATATATATATATATATATATATCATCATCATCATCATCATCATGGGTGTTTCAGTCATTTGACTGGTTCGCCCCTATCGTCCAAGTTTTTCCTATCCGCTGTCTGTCTTTTTAATTCCCCATAGGTCTTAATATTTGCTTCCTATATATATATATATATATATAGATGTATCATCACCGCTGAGTACAGATGCGATGCTGCTATATCTTCGATTTTCTTCTTCAAATTATTAGGCTTTGACACTTGCACACACGTATTAACGGACAGAAACCAGTGTATTTAATGTGGTACGCCGATTGACAAGCATATTAACGGTGCGACACTGTCGAGCTGTCTTATCGAATTTGGAATTTCTAACCTACGTAGTCTGAGTTAGAAAAAGAAAAGTGAAGGTTGCCACTAAACATCCGCTACACGGGATGTAATATCCTCATTTGACGACAACGCGGTGTTACATTTACTACATGTCGACACACATACTTATTAAGAACGTCGCAGTAATAGTATAGTGATGAGCGACGAAGTAATAAACATTTGAACGCTCTTACCAATTAGAAAGAAAAATTCAGTGGGAATTTCCAGTAATCAGTTTTGATGTATAATAATTTGACAAAAATTAAAAGAAAAAAATTATTCATCGTTAACGGTGAATGAATTCGAAAACGAATGGAAGAAAATTTTGTCACCTCCATCAGCGAACGTAACAAGAATAACAAACATTGATGGAGCGACCTAATTAATAAATTACATCAGAATACAAAATCACCGATAAAGAGGGGTTGTCCAAATAATCAATAAAAGAAAAAATCCACGCTGCTCCACCCTAATGAACAATACCGTATATAAGGACTGATTGATATAATGACTAATATAATTATTATTAATAATAATAATAATAATAATAATTGCATCGAATAATATTAAAATAATATCCAAATAATGCATTCACCTGATCGTTTAATTGCAATCTGTTTATCTGCAAATGATATAGTCCACCAACGTCCTGAGATAATTTAAATCGTTCGTTCTCTTTGATTTCCTCTTCGTTACAAAACCATAAAATTTTAGGCACAGGTGTTAAACTGACTAACAGAATAAATTATAAAATGTTAACTACAAGAAACCCCATGTATACTTAAATATGAAGGAAAACATAAAATTCAGTTTAATTCACCTATATGTATTATATATATATATATATATATCATTATATATATAGATATCATTATATATATATATGTGTATGTGTATGTATACTTTGATATACATCCGTACATATAACAGTACAAAACCGGATGATAGGTAAAAAGTTGATCATTACATATGTAACATTCGCCACAAATCAAACAAATATTTTTTTCAACAAATAAATAATTATTCCACTTATCGCTATAACACAAAACTCACTTTTCTTACATTCGAATTTTGTTTTTCAGCTACTTGAACTGTATTTATTTTATTTGTCATTGTAACTCGAGAATCGCTCCTCATTGAAATCTAAATTTGTTTTTCAATTATTGTAATCACAAAAGAGTTTCTTACAATTGATCTTAATGATAACTGTAATCCGAGATTTTCCTCCCTTCATCCCCTAAAACAAATTTTCTTCTTCCATTATTCTAGTTCAAAAAGTATTTTAATCTCCTTTTCTTTCTTTTAAATTTCCCTTTCAGCTACTTAAACCCTATTTACTTTATTTATCATTGTAACTCGAGAAGCGCTCCTCATTGAAATCTAATTTTGTTTTTCAACTATTGTAATCACAAAAGAGTTTCTTACAATTGACCTTATTGATAACTGTAATCCGAGATTCCCTTCATCCCCTAAAACAAATTTTCTTCTTCCATTATTCTAGTTCCAAAAGTATTTTAATCTCCTTTTCTTTCTTTTAAATTTCCCTTTCAGCTACTTAAACCCTATTTACTTTATTTGTCATTGTAACTCGAGAATCGCTCCTCATCAAAATCTAATTTTGTTTTTCAATTATTGTAATCACAAAAGAGTTTCTTACAATTGATCTTAATAATAACTGTAATCCGAGATTTTCCTCCCTTCATCCCCTAAAACAAATTTTCTTCTTCCATTATTCTAGTTCAAAAAGTATTTTAATCTCCTTTTCTTTCTTTTAAATTTCCCTTTCAGCTACTTAAACCCTATTTACTTTATTTATCATTGTAACTCGAGAAGCGCTCCTCATCGAAATCTAATTTTGTTTTTCAACTATTGTAATCACAAAAGAGTTTCTTACAATTGACCTTATTGATAACTGTAATCCGAGATTTTCCTCCCTTCATCCCCTAAAACAAATTTTCCTCTTCCATTATTCTAGTTCCAAAAGTATTTTAATCTCCTTTTCTTTCTTTTAAATGTTACTTTTCAACTACTTAAACCCTATTTACTTTATTCATCATTGTAACTCGAGACGCACTCATCATCAAAATCTAATATTACTTTTCAATTATTGTAATCAGGAAAGAGTTCTTTAGAATTGATCATATTTATCACTGTAATCCAAGATTTTTCTCTGTTCATCTCCTAAAACTAATTTTCTTCTTCGATTATCCTAGTCCCAAAAGTATTTCTTGGAAGTTTATAACCTGCTTTTCTTTCTTTTAATTTTTGTTTTTCAGCTACTTCATTTATTTTATTTATCATTGTAACTCGAGACGCGCTCGTCATCGAAATCTAATATTACTTTTCAATTATTGCAATCAGGAAAGAGTTCTTTAGAATTGATCATATTCATCACTGTAATCCAAGATTTTTCTCTCTTCATCCCCTAAAACTAATTTTCTTCTTCGATTATGCTGATTGTAAAAGTGTTTCTTAAAAGTTTAAAAGTCGTTTTTCTTCTTTTTAAATTTTCTTTCGGCTTCTACATCCTATTTATTTTATTTATGGCTGTAATCTTGACATTTTTTCCTCCCCTTTCTCAATCCGATCTATTTTTTTTTTCGATTTTTGTTTTTAGAAATCGATCTCTTCAATTACGGTATTTATATCAGCTTCCATTTCTTTCGTATGCAGTTTCCATTAACATCGAATTTCATTAATCGCATGACGTCACATTACAGAGGTCTATTTTACGTTAACACCGACTATTCCGAGCATACGTCTAATAAAATATTTCATATACGGGCTTCCATTAGCCCCTCGCCCTTATGTTTATTTATCTTTTTCTCTAATAATTATTTTTTCGTCTACTCTATTTGCTTTGTGTTGCCTAAATTGTGCTTTTTTCTGCGCGAGTTTAAAAAAAACTCGCTAATTATTTAAATTGTTCTACTTGGACTAAAATTTTGTTGTCTAATTATATTTGCAATTTTTGAGAAAAAGGTAGTTACTATTTCGAATTAATTTTCATTATATACATATATTACGTATATGAAAAATTGAACTTTTGATATTACGTAACATTTTCATTTAAATTAGTTCGACGATGTACGAAATTCTGATATTCGAATATTTAAACGAGCTAAATATAACGTTCAAAAAAAAAAAAAAAAAAAAAGAATGAACTAAAACGACGAAAAGAACTATTTAATAAGCGTCGGACCGATTACAGATCCCTCAATCCCTCAGGAAGAACGACATTGGTCGGTGTTTCGGACGATGATATTAACGACTATACCTTCGAATTTCTGAAACGCGCCGAACTCTTTCCTACAATACAAATATCACAATATCTCCGACCACGGGGTAGCGTTACATTGAGAAAAAAATATATTTAAAGGAAAAAGTCAAAAATAAGATGAATTTTCGGAGCAGAGATGAAAATAATTAGAAAAGAATATCAACTTCGTACACATAAAAAGAGAGCCAAGTGTCGAATTCGTACGGCTAACTGTTAAATTTATGCGTACATAAAGCTAAATGTTAACTTTATATCAGTGTAAGGCTACGTATATTAATTTTATACGCACGAAAAATTCCACTAGTTTTACCACCGACATTAGAAACATCGTTCTCAAACTTAATAATAAAATAGCAGCGTCTCGAGTGAAAATTAATAACGAAATTTTCAAGTTCGTACATTTCAATCAACCTCGATTACTAGTCAACACGATCAATAAGCTCCTTTTTCCCAATTGCTGGAATATGGCTAAAATAAAGCTACTTCCGAAGTCAAGTTCACACTTCTCTAGTACGACCGGGTGGATTTTTGAGGTGAAACTTCTATTGGCGCGCTCTATATGGGTTAACCCATAAAACGAGCAAGTACGAGCAAGTGAGCGAGCAGAAATAACGGACGGATATATATATATATATATATATATATATATATATATATATATATAATACATACCAACACCGCCTATAAAACCACGTTTTGTTGCGTTAGGTGTGTTAACGAAATAATGGACGAATATATATATATATATATATATATATATATATATATATATATATATATATATATATATATACATGTATATATAAATTAAAAGTTATTAATGAAAGTAAATGTTGTAATTGCGAAAGCGATGTAATTAAAAGTGTTCGACATATAAAATAATCACCTGCAACAGTTGTGTAACATTGTGCATTTGAATTAAATGAAATTATATTATTACAATTGAGTTAAATGTTATATGGAAGTTGATAAAAAGTAGGCTAAAAATATTTAGCGAATCGAAGACGCGTAAGTTTATTCAGTCAGTATTAGAAAGTACAAGGAGCACAAATCTAATAAAGAGGAATCTATCATTGGGGAAAAAATGAGTTAATTTTCTTTTTGATGCTCAGGATGGTAAAATATACCTTAAGAAAAAGATAAATGAATATGCTACATTGTATTATACAAAAATATACAGCGATAAGGGTTTAAACTTGTACTATGTATGTAGTCCGGAAACGATACAAGAACCGTATATATTAGAGTCCGAGGTAGTAGATGTGGTGGCAAAGTTAAGACGTTATGCTACTCCACGTCCTGATAATATAAAAAATGAGCAAATAAAATTTGGAAGATTGCTTTTAATAAAAAACTCGACAAAATTATTTAATATGATTCTAGAAGTACAAAAAATTCCGAGTGAATGGAAGAAGTCGAATATAATTCCGCTTTATAAAAAAAAATGAAGTAAAAATAAGATTGAGAATTCTAATTAGCTCGAGTCCCACAATCTCAAACATTTTTTCGAAAGTAATATTAAGAAGGATTCAAAGTAATTTTAATTATCATTTATCAATTGAGCAGGCAGGTTTCCGAAAAGTATTCTCCATTATAGATCATTTATTTGTTCTGAATCAGGTCATAGAGAAATCGAGAGAATTTCAAAAAGTAGTATGTTTGGTTTTTGTAGATTTCTCTAAAGGGCATTTGATTCCCTTAGACACACATTTATGTTAGGTGTACTTAAAAGCCAAGGAGTTCCGCTGATATATCAAAAGATAGTAGCAGATATGTATATAAATGTAGAAGCGCGTATACTTACAGAGAAGACAGGAGAATATTTTTATATAAGGAAAGAGGTTAAGCAGGGGGACCCTTTATCGCCGTTATTATTTATATGTGCACTTGAAGAGGTGTTTAAAAAACTAAATTGGGAACGAAAAAATGGAGAAATTCTAAGTAACTTGCGTTTTGCGGATGATGTGGTACTTATAGGGAATAATTTGTTAGAGATTAAAGACATGTTAAGTGAGTTAAATGAGGTTGGTAATGAAACGGGTCTATGTATATATATATATATATATATATATATATATATATATATATATATATATATATATATATATATATATATATATATATATATATATATATATATATATATATATATATATATATATATATATATATATATATATATATATATATATATATATATATATATATATATATATATATATATATATATATATATATATATATATATATATATATATATATATATATATGGAAAAAAGAAAAATTATTAGGAACGTTAATGAAAAAATAGAAATCGAAATAGGCGGACAAAGAGTAGATAGACGAAATAATTTATTTAGGACAGAGAATATAACTTAGAAATACAACGAAAGGTGTGGTTCATAGAAGGATAGCACTAGGCTTGGAGGAAGTTAAAAGGGTATATTTAAGGGACCGTTTGGGATCAAAAATAAAAGTGATGTAAATAGCTGTATTGTCCCATCGTTGGCATATGGCTCACAAACATGGTCAACAACCAAAATTGATGAAATTAAAATAGAGAGTAGCCAAAATAGTATAGGTCCATTTTAAATATTAGGCGCAGAGATAGGATTAGGAATTACGCTTATTTAAGGAAAATTTAAAAATGTAATACATTTAGTCAATGAATATAAAAGGAAAAAGTGGGATTAGGCGGGACATGTTGCCAGACTGTCGGATAATAGGTGGACATATAGGATAAAAAATTGGTATATTGAAGGCAAAAGAAGAAGAGGGAGACAGTTTCAAAGATGGGAATAACAAAGTTTATTCATAATAAACAATATGAGAGAATTGCTCAGGACCGTAGGGAATGGGCAAGGTTGAGGGAGGCCTTTGCCCAAGATAAGGGCTTTTAGTTTTTAGTTCTTTTTTTCAGTTAAATTATTTATTTATTTTAGTTAAGTATATAATAAGGCTATAATAATAATAATAATAATAATAATAATAATAATAATAATAATAATAATAATGATAATAATAATAATAATAATGATAATAATAATAATAATAATAATAATAATAATAATGATAATAATTTTTTTATTTATTTTTTATTTATTTAATAACACATAGAATGGAAAAATTTTATACATACGTATACAAATACCTACATACTTACATTATACTCATATCACACATAGATATAAAATATACTCATACATATACATTCATATTCACATATATACATGATACATAAATACACCTATATGCCCATGAAATATATAAACATTTTAGATACATACACACAAGTAATATGTAGATAATGAACTTAATACTAATTATAATAATTCCATTACGCCATAAATACAATACATAGATATAATATAAAGTCCGCTATGCGCATACCTGCGCGAGTAGCGGGAATTTCAATATCAATAGCTGCGTGCAAACTACCTTATGCAAATTAAAAATAGTAATATTAAAATAATAGTAACATACATTGTTAAGTGCTGAATCATTAGTCTAGCTTTACACATGCAAGTTATTAATTGAATATGAAATAGGAAAAAAAAAATGTACATTGATTTAGACATTGACAATGTTGTATAATCAAAAATAAAATTATCTAGTTTATTCACTAACATTTAAAATGCCATATAAACCAAAAATAGACTGGCACAACAAGTTTTGATTTACAAGTTGAACGAAACTTAAATTGGGGTGAAAAACACAACTAAACTCCTTAACCTGCTTAAAATATGCTTAAAATACTGATAATTAACCGTAAAAGACGCAAAATTAATTGGAAGTATGGGATACCTAAATTTTTTTAAACACACTTATTCTTGAGTTATTACTCTGAAATAGGAATAACCTTTGAATATCTATATACAAAAAACATCTTCAACGCAGCGTCACATCTCACGTTATTAATAAACAAAGTAAACAAAGCCTCCACTTTTCAACAAAACGCTAACAATTAAAATACTTATTGAAACAATTAGTGAGAGGCTAACTCACCTGTCGTTGTAACGTATTTAATTAACAATTTTCGTCGACGCCGTTTATAATTTTTCAAATCAACTTTAAGAGATGCAGGCAGTTTATTGAATAACATAGCACCCATAAAAACTGCCTGCATTCTTGTATGGTATTTATTGTAATTTGGCAGTTTAGCATATTCCGAAAACGCACTCCGAGTTACCCCATGTTTAACCGATATTTTGAATGTGTTTCTATTCTTAAATACAAAGCACAGCAATTGCATCACATACAACTGTTCCACTGTCAAAATTGAACTATTTTTAAATAAAATCTTAGATAAAATATTCTGTAGAGCCTGCAAAGGGGAAATATACATTCGGGCCGCTCCTCCCCAATGAACAATTCCATATACCAAAGTCGGCTGATAAATTGCAACGTATAAACGACGGAGATGCCGTTCTGTCAGGTATTGATTTAAATAATAAAATAAATAGTTTAGCCTTCTAAGCTTACTTGCTAAATAACGAGCGTGAGCAGCCCAACTAAGCTTATTATCCATTACTATTCCCAAGTATTTGAACTCGTGAACTCTCTCCAGGCAGGCACCATCTACAAGAATCTTGAAATTATCAGAAATTTCAAATTGCGGTTGAAAACTGTAAATTAGATACTTAGTTTTAGTTATGTTTAGCACTAATTTATTATTATTAATCCACCGCAAAATATCACTTACATCTGCTTGGACTAAAGACTGCATCACATTTATATAACGGGAATTCACCACCAGCACAGTGTCGTCGGCATAACTGAAAATACGTCCATTGATATTTAAGTTACATAAATCGTTAACATAGATTAGGAAGAGATAAGGGCCTAAAACACTACCCTGTGGCACCCCATAATGAGATATTATAGGATCACTATAGATACCGTTTACTTTAGTTATGTATGTTCTATTTATTAAGTAAGATTTAAACCAATCATGCATAAAACCACGTATCCCACAAACGTATAACTTATCAAGCAAAATCATATGATCAACCGTATCAAATGCTTTTTGAAAATCAAAGTATACCGCTACAGCTGATCTACCCTCCTCTAGACAGTCTGCAATATGCGAGACATGCTGGAAAAGAGCATCATCAGTACCCTTGCCCTGCAAAAATCCAAATTGATTTTTGCTAAAAAATTTGTTTTCTTCCAAGAAATTTAGTATAACTCTTTTGACACACTTTTCAAAGATTTTACATAATGTAGGAAGGATGCAGATTGGCCGATAATTCGACACTTCCGCCTTATTCCCCGATTTAAATACAGGTGTAATCACACCAACCTTTAAAACGTCCGGAAACTTTCCTGATGTAACAGATGCATTATATAAAAAAGTTAATGGTTCAATAAAAAATTCCATGTTTTCCTTAATTAATGTCAAGGATAATTTATCCAGTCCAAATGAATAACTATTGGATGATGACGCAATAGCAGCTTTTACATCAGTTGATGTAAAACCTAAAAATGCGAAAGAGTTTGAACTAATGGCAGCAGGGGGCGTTGAAAAGCAGGTCCGATGTTTAAATTTATTGAGCAAATTACACACACTAGCATTAAAATAATTATTAAATTCATTTGCTATTAACTTTTCGCTACCCACAACAGACACTTTGACCCCATCAATATTCACCAGCTCAATTCCGGATTTTTTATTACCTATAATTTTATTAGCGATTTTCCAGTAGTTACGCGAGTTATTGCTACACTTATCCAATAAGAGAGAATAATAATCTTTTTTGGCAGACCTGACAAGAACTTGCATTCTTTTAGATAATAGCTTGAATTTTCTTTTTATTTCCTCATCGAGTGGAAAACGCAGAGTTAACTTATAAGCAGAATTTTTTTCACCGCTCAACCGAACAATTTCCGACGTAACCCAAGGAGACCGCTTCCGGGGATGTTGCGCCGAATCCAGAGTATACTTACTTTTAGAAAGTGCTTCCGAGATTTTGGACGTGAACCAACTGAACTTCTCATCTATTGATGCCCGACTAGAATACAAATAAGACAAATTTAACGTTTGTAAGTATCTACTAAACAGTTTTTTATCGAAAAAAGGATTTACATTACTGGAATCTGTGAACCGTTTGGGTGAGACAGATATTGTTGAACAAAGACCGGCGTGATCGGAAAAATCTACACGTTTAAGTAAATATTTAACGTCAACTGAAGATACAGTGTCATGCCATCCTCGTACAAAGATGTGATCAAGGCAGGATGGGCGGGTTCCAGAACGTCCAAAAAAAGTAGGCTCATTAACCATACACTTAAAACCACACGAATACAATATGTTTAAATATTCATTACTCTCAGTTATATCGAGTAAATCGATATTAAAATCACCAGTGAGATAGCCTACGGCGCCAAATTGCCGTAAAAGTTTATGTAGGTCATTGTTAAAATCTGGTATGGTAAACTCACAAAAACGATAAATACTGATTAGCGTTAACGACTGATCTCTCTCTAAATAAATTTCCAAGCCCACTATATTACCAGTATCAATTTTCAGATATAAATTTCTATAACGAATGTTATCTTTAATGTACACTATAACACCACCCGATCTGTTGTCATCCCTACACTGCGCACATGTCATATAACCAGGTATTGAATAACGCCTTACTTCCTCTGTGTAAATCCAAATCTCCGTTAAAATAATTAAGTGGTAATTAGAAAAGGTATTATTTAAAATCACCATCAGATCATCGAAATGCTTACGAACGCTTCTAATATTGAAAGTAATTATCCGTAGTTCACCTCGATTCATGTAATATGTACATAACCACTAAAAGTTATTAACATTAAGTAAAAAATGAGTCTTCAGATACACGAAAATTATATGTCTAAACAAAATATAAATTTGCATATAACTCGACCAGAAAAGATGACGCGTCCAAAATTTGGAATCACGCACCATAAAAGTACTGACGTCAAATTGAGAAAACAGTCTTTAAACAATATTCTTACCAAATTATCAAAAAAGTTGGTAAGCATAGACAGGGAGAAATCTGAAGGTACATTGCAGATCGAGGATTTCGAACTAATACAAGCCACAAGATTAGTAATAATAATGATAATAATAATAATAATAATAATAATAATAATAATAATATTATTACAGTTATCATTTCTGAATTAGTCAAAATTAAACATATGCATATATATAATCGCTACTAGTAATCCCAAGCTAATTCCGCCGGCTACTGTAGTTTATTATATTCTAACACTAGTGTACCTGATTCTTGTATTACTTTATGATGTAATTTATTTATATAGTTATAATTTAATTTATATATATATATATATATATATTAATGAATTCATGTATATTAAATTGTATTTAAATATATATATATATATATATATCCTGTTCGCATGTACCTGCACTACCAATACCCGTCTTTCAAACCACGTTTTGTAGCGTTAAGCGCGTCAACTTAACATAGGTAGTCTTATTCTTATATATATGTATATATATATATATATATATATATATATATATATATATATATATATATATATATGTATATATATGTATATATATGTGTGTGTGTGTGTGTGTGTTCTGTTTGACGTACGTTTATAAAATTTACTGCAGGCCATGAAAGAACGAAATAACCGTTTATCCATATAGTTGCAGAAAGAATAAACGTATTTTCCAATAGAGACGGCGAATAAATAAATCAATGGGCGAGTTTTCAAAAATCCGACTGGATGTCCGCCGGTATCATTGTGCATCAGTTACGGATCGAATGCATGTGTTTTGTATCCGTTGGATAATTAACCTATTTGGTTTTATACTCCTCCGATAGATCTCCTAGCGCGTACATTAAATATGCGCATAAGGAATACTGGGAAAATCTGTGATCCGATCCATTTACTGCAAAGCATTATAAATCCATTCAACCCGACCTACCTTCTAATCCACGGTTCTACAGTATTAAAGTTGAAACGATCAAATTGCGGGATTTTATTACTACCATACCATTTGTCGACTGAGACGCGGCTGTGTTCGCCTTCCTGCTTCGTTACACAAGTTGAAACTTATTCGTTCTCCTAATTGCTCTCATCCTATGGATACCCATTTAGTGGCCGATGCGGACCATGTTATCCTAGAGTGTTCCTATCGTAGTAATTTTCGTGTTATCACGACGTTCTTCACAGCCTTAAAGTTCCGTTTCCTATAAATATTGCATTTCTCTTAGCTCTTCAAAATGCTGAAGGATATACTATACTCCTATATTTTAGATTCTGGTATCATTATTTAATTTTACACATCCCTACGATACTTCTTACTCTGCCTAATTTATAAGTAGCCCTTTCTTATTCATTCCATAATACACAGACACGGGTAAACTGTATGGAAGCCCCCCAAAAAAACGTATTTGTTTTTTTTTCGCCGCAATCGGTTTCCATATGTCCAAATTGATCGAATTACTTACATACTGAACTCGGAATTTCGACTAATTTATACATTTGACGCCATTTATGAGTAGTAATCTTTGTTCTTTATTCATCTTTACACGCGGGGTTTTCCAGTTCAGTCGAGCGTCCAAATGCATACCTAGATATGTTGCGCTGTTCTTTTTAAGGAATGAGTCGTTCCAGATATACCAGATGATAGTTTTCACGTCGTATATAATTTTTTTTTTCTCGATTAACAATAATTCTCCAATCTCGCGTCCATTTGCTAATGTTGTCGATTGTATGTTGTAATCTTATTCTGCATTTTTAAAGGAATCGCCGAATGGCACCAATAATGTAATTAAAAAAATAAAAAAAATTACTAATTAAAAAAAAAACGCATAAAACAATATTTAAAAAAATTACGAGAATTAAATTTGAAGAAAAAAAAAATCAACGCGGTGAAACTTAAATATTGAGATACATTTATGTATACGTCGTTAATTTAAAGTGAACGGATGAGTAAAGGAAAATTTACACTAATTGAAAGTATCGCAGAAAAATATAATTAGTATATAAAAATAAATTCGAATAACCCGGGAATATAGTTGTCGATAGCGTTAAGATTAAACCGAAGAATGTAATCATTGTCACGTTTTTTTTTTTTTTTTTTTTTTTAATTCCGTCGGTTGACCGGAATTAGAAGTACCGCACCACCCCGAATATATGTACGTAATTATTCGTATCGGCTTTAAATTTCAACCAACAGATAATGCACCTTAATGGTTAAACGTGGTAATATTGTATAAACAGTTTCTAATTTAACTATTATACTTTATAATTATCGTAATTATTATATGCGCTCATTATGGCGTTTTTATTATTATTATTATTTTTTTTTAATTTTTTTTATTTCTATTTATTTATATCCTTGTAATAACGGTTTTTCAGCTCGGCTTTATTCTATTTTAGATGTAGTTTTCAGCTTTTCCATTATTTGTACTCGACCCTTATTACTGTATAGTAAAAATATATTCGTCAAAATTTATCCTGGCTAATTTGTTTACGAAATGTTGTTTTAAGAAAAGCAGAAGAATAAAGTTTCCGGTACTAATTAATCGAAGTTTACAAAAGTAAACATCGTTACGAACCTTGCACGGTAAATACGAACGGTTCGTCTATTTTCGCTTCTTGACTACGAAGCGTCTTAACGAAATGCGGTCTGTCGTTATTGGCGAATATTTGGAGTTTTTCGTCTTCGCTTAAATTACCTTGAATATCTTCTAAAGTTAAAACGGTGCTACTGTTTACTTCCGCCATGCAATTCTTCGCAACACAACAGTAAGTGCCTTAAGGAACAAGAAAAAACACCGAACGATTATCATCTGTAAATTATAGCCGTATGCGCTTGTAAAATATAAAGTTAGATCTAAAACTCGATAGAACGACGCTTACCATCGTCAATCAAATTAATTGGTCAACGTTTACCATCGTTCGAATGATGCTTAGAATGCTACAGTTACCGTTTGCGACTTTTTTATTTACTTCCTCGGCAAACTAGTTTTACCGACCAAGTAGGTGAAAAGCTGATTCGAATAGAGAGTTTTTTATATAATTTATATATATATATATATATAAATTGCAATCTGGCTGATGTAGCCAATAAGCAAATGGAATGTAAGCTATGACAGGATGGGAGATGTCATTCAACAATGACACACCAAACTACCTCTCCGATCATTTAAACCGATGGGGAAGATCTAGAGGTGTGCGATAGTTCAATCTGCGAGGCCCATTGAACTAGTTTTAATAAATCTACCGCCGGCTGGTTAGAGTGACCCCCTCTAATTTGTGCAAGTAATCTCTACTGCAGTCCCGAACTACTTTGTGCACATTTGGTATTTTTAGGTCTTTATGCAAATTTTCTTTTCGTATATACCACGGTGCACCGGATATTAGTATTTTTGATGGAGATCGCTGCACCATTTTGATATTCGATATTGATGCTGTAGAGTGATATACCGTATGTCCACACCGGCCTAATAACTTCCCTGTAAAACAATAATTTCGATTTTAGAGGTAATTCGGAAGTTTCTTTTTATCGTGAACAAAAAAAAAAAAAAAACGAATCCAAATGGAATTCAACTAGAGTGATGTATATATACATATCCTTCTTTCTTTCCTTAACCTTATAGAGTTGGTGGATTAGTATGGACGTGTGTTTTCTGCAGCTAACACGTGCTTTTACAGTGGTGTAACTTTTTCCGGTTTTTATTCGATTCATATATCCGATGTCTCTCCGGTCTCGTCTTCCATTGGTCATTCTTCGAATAAATCCGTCGTCCATTCTGAATATCAGAGATGTCCGATCATTTCATTTCTTCTATTATCGATCGCGTTCCGGAATTCGCGTTGTTCGTTTATCTCGCGTAAAACTTTATCGTTAGTAGTTTTACTGGTAAACTGTTTAACTTTCGTCGCCAAAATCACATTTCGATCGCGAGGAGTTTAATATATATTATCACGTACTATCGGGCTAATCCGGACGTCGTGATTGTCAATTTATCACGTAATACCCCTTTGTGGTGGTCGGCCAATTATCACGTAATTGCGTGATTGATAAAAAAAAAGAATTATGTGGTCGCCAGTGCCTTATAATGCGCAAAAATTAATTTACAATGATTTAAAAAATTCTAAAGAGATTAACTGAGTGATTAAATTTCGTGCCTAACCTGAACTCAGCTTGTAGAACCCGCAGTCGGTGACAATACGTTGACATTTAATCTCAATTGCGAATTATTTTAATTTGTATATCGTTACACATTTTAAATATTAATGAACATAATTTTAAAAAAACCCAAATACTTACGTGATACTGTTGCGAAGCAACACGAAACATTCACAAACATATAGGTATTATTTGTACATAATTAAAGACATATAAAAAATTTTAATAATAGAAAAAACAAATAAAAAATAATAAAACGTACGACCTGTGGTACCACCACTGCTGCTGCTGCTTCCGGATGGGATGATATTTGCTGGTCGTACTCCGTCCTCGTAACTCTGTATATTTTAACGATACGTCGGATTTTGCGAATAAATGCGTATTTAATTTTTTTATTTTTAAATTTTACCACGAATACAGTTTTATTCGGTCCGAGTGATTTGCTCCAATATTCCAATATGGAGCAATCCGTCTATATTACTTATTACGTTCTCGTCATGTACGAGAGGTACAACAAGAAAAAGACTAGAAAATTTCGACCAGCCATTACGATGTTTCTCGTACGCAAAATAATATTCGAATAGCCACGAGGCTTAATCTTAATGACTACTTATCGATATATCTCCATACACACACATATACAAACACGCGATCACCGGTTGCTGGCTCTACGCGCCGTTCGGATTTCCCCTTATCTGGCAATTCCTATTTAATTTAATTATTATTTCCCAGGTTATTACTATCATCATCCTAGTTATTATGGCTTTAAGATGTAACTTATCAGTTTTGACGATCTAAGACTTTTACGATGGAAATACCTTGGTTATTAAACGATATCTTATATTACGTTAACTATTATTAAATTTTTATTTTTATTTTTATTTTATTTATTTTTTCTTCGGTACCCCCATCGTCTTAGATCGTCATAATATATATATATATATATATATATATATATATATATATATATATATATATATATATATATATATATATATTTATTTATTTATTTATTTAAAGTGCCTTATACTGCTTCTAAGGTCAGATGCACGGAAGGATAGTTAGATTAAGGGGGGAGAAGTTTGGATAAAGTAAGGAAAGAACCGACCGCAATACGACTATAAATTAAGCTGGGAAGCAATCCGTTATATATACAGATCGGTGCAACGATTTCATTTAGTATTTCATTATTATAAGGTACTCCTTGTTTGTTAAGAAATAAATAAAATAAAGACTGATATTTTTACATACCTAAACAATCGGTACCGGTCAAATGGTATACATCACCGGGTTTCAATATTTGGCCGTCTTTTAACCACTTTAGCTGCGGTGTCGGATAGCCGACTACTTTACATTCGAACGAAACTAGACCCTCTTCCGTCATAACGGCTTTGAGATTATCTACGAATCTGGGATTTTTATAATTTCTCGGAACTAGAAAATAATAAACACTCCTAATACATACACCGGTCTTCATTATATTTTTATATATATATATATATATATATATATATATAACAAGGTAGGCGCAGTTATTTTATATTCCGATTCCCAGAGGCGGCCAATAATAAACCTGCAGTATCAAACAGGAAAACCAGTAGAGATTCAATGAGCGTATAGCTGATGTAAAATATGTTAGAACTAAAAAATTTGCTCCCGATCATGTCTGTAATTCAGGCCGTGACGTCAATTTCAACGTTATCTCTATTTCGGACTAAAGTGAGGATAAATATCACGCAAGATTGGTACGAGAAACGGTAGAAATGAGTATCGAGATTATTTCAATAGAGAGAGTACGTCGTTTGAGCGATATTTGTAATCCTATCTTAGATAAAAATCAGGAAAATTAAAAACGAGAAATTGCGAAAAGTATAGAAACCAACCAACAGCCGGAATCGGTGATATTGGTGGTGTGCTAGTAGTAATACAGATATATCGTCTCAGAAATGGCGCGGTCGCTCAAAGATTTATGGACGTTCCATCGATAATTCGGTCAATTGATGTTCTTATCAATGTCCGAAACGTCGTTTTCAAAATAGTGACGCGATATGTACCCAAAATTTTTATTTTATTTTTTTTTTTTTTAATTTTAATACATCTCGCCGTGAAAAGCACATACGCGTTTCGACGTAATAATATTTTCGGATTGCAATAATGAACAAGATTTAAATTTACCTAAGACCGTTACATGACAATCGCTGATTGCTTTAACGCCGTAAAAACTAGTCGCTACGCATTTCCAATTTCCTCTGTCGACCATTTCTATGCTTTTAATCATCAGTTGATAGGTACCAAAAGCGTCGGCTATATCTTGATATCGTTCGCCGGTTTCGATGCGACCACTTTCGTTATACCAATCGACAGTTTTAGGCCATGGTGGAACGATCACTGAAATTATCGCGAAAAATGTTGGAATTTCAATTTATATAAAACACGGTTTTCGAAATAAAAGTGTTGTTTTATTATCGGCTAATATAATATACGTTTACAAATTCATTTAAACGATAATAGAATTCGGTCCCTGATAGGAATAATGTATATCGTTTTTGCGAGTCTTCAGTTTCAGATTTTTTAAGTGAGTTAGAAATCATTTTAAATAATACAGCTGACTTTGTGATATTTACCGGGGGGGGGGGGGATATAAATATCGATCTTCTGAAGAACCTACTCATGTATGCGTATGGATTTCATAGCATTATCGATCAACCCCTACTTTCTTTAAAGATTTCAATAATTACAGTTCATGTTTAGATCGTGTTTTTGTAAAATGGAAAGAAAATAAATTTAAGTATTCGTGATTACACAATTAACCGGGTAAATTTTACTAACCATGCGTGTATAAAGGCTATATTTTCGCTTAAAGCGTTAAATTTAAACGATTACAACCTGTTTTTCGATAAAAATCTCTTTCATATTTGAAAGATTTAAAAATAAATTTTTTATATACTAGTAGTTTAGCAAATATAGATGAAAAATTTGATCGGTTCGTGACTAACATTACAGATTTAATCATTAAGTGCGAAAAGCCTAAAAAATCAAACAAGGTTTATCGAAAGCGATGCGAATGAACGATAATTAACTCGAAACAAAGATTTCATGTACAAATTAACAAAAAAGTATCATCCCTCGAATGTCTGCCTAACGCATACAAAGAAACATCAAAAAATGTACAGAAAGCCGCTAGAAGAGCGAAATATGAATACTGTACACATTTATTAGATAAATGCAAAACCAACCAGAAAAATTACTGAAATATAATAAATCAAACTATCGGAAAAGATAATTTTGCAATTAAACAGCTTAAAATGAATGATAATAATGAAAAGGTGATTTTCAAAATACTTCAATGACTACTGTCAGGAGAGTGTCAAGAGAATCATAGACCAATGGTGAGAAAGATATATTACGTGTTGACGGTGAACAACAACATCCACTGGTTATCTGGCTCTTTCGCGTTCTTTAGTTTCAAATGATGTAAAGAAATCAATATTATCGTTGGATAATAAACCTTCATTAGGGTATGATAAAATTTCTATAAGGTTAATAAAAGATAATCTTAACTTCTTCTTAGAACATTTAACATATCTAATGAATCTGTAGCCATGTGGTAAATTTCCGTATATACTAAAATTAGGAATAATTATAACACTTGTCTACAAAAATGGGGATAAAACAGAGTTAAAACAAATTATAGACCAGTTTGCATATTATCGACGTTTTTTGAAAAATATTTGAAAAATACATGAAAGGACTGATATTGAATTATCTACAGAAGGAAAATTTGTTTATTCATCCCGGGAAAAAGTACCGATGATGCATTATTTGAACGCATATCATGCCTTGAAGAAGGTAAATCCGTCATCTCAGTATATTTCGATTTACGTAAAGCTTTTGACGTAATCGATCATAAAATTCTTCTAAGAAAATTGTATAATTGTGGATTCAGGGGTATTATACATAGCTGGTTTAATCTTGAGAACAGGAGATATGTCGTCAAAATAAACAATGAATGCAGCGATGAAAGTAATGTACAAATGTCATCGCAAGGTAGTGTCCGTATCTATTCTTAATCGATGTAAATGACTTATGCAACTCGGTTGTTGATGGGAAAATGCTGATGATACTGTGCCTTGATTCAAGATTTCCTGATAGACTTCAAGGGTATTGCACAGCGTAATGTGAGTTCTAAACTGGCTACAAGGTAATATGTGAATTGTTAATGCCACTGAAACGAAATATATAATATATACAAAAGATTTCAGGATTCGGAATAATACTGAAATATCACCAGGTAAATATATACACAAAGTAGAATGAAATACCGAGAGGTTCAAATAGATAGTAGGTTATCATGGAATGCTCATTCGTTTTATATTTCTAAAAAATGAACAAAGTTGAATTACCTCTTCTACTATCTACAATAATACTTTCCACTCGACCATTTAAGACGTATTTATCTCCGGCGCTATATTAACCGGTCTTAACGTATGCAAGATTGGATTGGGATGGCGAGATAATTGAACCGATTGAAATTTTACACAAAAACACGTCTTAAAAAGAATAATCACGAATGAGAATTTGAATGTACAAAAATAAACTTCTATCTGTATCAGATTTATATACGTTAGTTTTGCTGCAGTTTGTTCTCAAAAATGGGGTAATAAGTTTGGCATATTAATGGATAATGGAAAGACAGGTACAACCAAGGCGATAGTTCCTCATTATAATAAAACAAAAATGAGGTTGCAATTTATGCCGGTGGAGTACAATTGCCTAGAGAACTAAAAATTAGCCGAATTAATTACAAAAGAAGACGAAGGAAACTCTATTAACTAAATGCATCCGCTGCAAAGACGAGAAAAAACGATGACAGTTTCGACTCTAATTAATTATAAGAAAATTTAAAAGAAAAATTAAACATTCGTCAAAACCTACTTCACATAGTCCTCTGCCGGTGCTTTGATTTATATAAAGGCTATGTGGATTACTAATAATTAAGTTCGGATAAATATTTCGATGGTTTTAATATTATAATAATAATCCAGCCATCGCATAGTGTTGCGTATAGGCGGTTTTATTCCCTTTATTTTAGTTTCATATAAACAATCAAATGAATTAATGCCATTATTATTATTAGTAATAGTACTTTAATTTCCTTTATAATAACACCTAGATTTTAAGCATATATACATATCGTTTTGTTTCTTATTTAATAACCAGTATTTAACCGACGTACAGACTAGACATTGTGTCCTTTATTATACATACATAGGTATATATATATGTATATATCATCATCGTCATAAGTTTGGCAGTCCTAGGGCTGATTTTATTCCATAGTATGTAACTTCCAGCCCAACCGATTCGCTACAACTCTTTCTGCATCATGCAACAATGTTGTCACGAAAGTGTTTCGTAGTCTGCCACGACTTCTTTTCCCCGGAATCTGTCCTTCTATTACATCGCGTAACAGACCACCATGTCGGAGTACACGTCCCATCCGGGTTAATATTCTTTTCTTTATCGAATGTAATAAGGTGGTCCGTTTATCGTCAATTCTTCGGAGAACTTCTTCATTCGAAACTTTTTCTGTCCAACTTATTCTTAGTATCTTCCTCGAAGACCACATTTCAAAATCCCGTAATTTTTGAACATTCCTTTTGTTCAGTGGCCACGTTTCAGCACAGTAAAGCGTTACAGGCCACACGTAATTTTTAACAGTTTACGTAGTTTTATTGAATTTTATGTTTCGCTTTTCTTGCCATAGCTTGGCTAATCTAATTTTCGAGTTTATTTCTGTATCGTAATACAAGTCTTCCGTTATTATTTGACACTTGAATATTTGCACTTGTTGAATTTTCTGATCATTAATTTCCAGTTGAAAACGATTAGCATGTTCACCGAACATCGTGATTTTAGTTTTATTAACATTTATTTGTAACTCAAACCGCTTTCCGGTATCAGGGTCTGTACCATTTTTTGTAGTATTTTCGGCTGATATCGTTTGATTTCTTCGCCTAAGAGAATTCTATATGTGGCTTCTGCTAGAGTTAATTTCCGCGTATACGTTAAAAAGGAATGGAGATAACAAACAACCTTGTCGTACTCCTTTATTTATTTTTGCGGGTTTAGATATATCTCCGTCTACTCTAATAACCGCCGTTTGACGTATATATAAATTATTATATATATATATATATATATATATATATATATATATATAAAACTAAATATAAATACGGATCATGGTACTATCGTATCGAATGTTGGCTAATATTTTAATTGTCCGTACGTTCCTGAACAGTATATAGTCTTCCAGAGAACTATTTTTTTGTTAATGTTAATGAAGGACTTGTGGTTAAGGTACAAAAAACGGACGGTATTATTTGTCTTGATTGTGGCATTATTTACGCGCTTAGTGAAAGTCTATTGTCGAAGATCGTACCGAGACAACGAGTCTTGTCGCACCGTTCTAAAGTCTTGTACCTCGTATCGTCAGAGTGTCAGATAGAACACATGTCTCCTACCGGTGAAGAATATAGCTTCGGCTTTAGTCTTTTTCTTTTTTTTTTTTCTAATTCGCCATCTATTCCATAACTAGCTGCGATATTCCAAGCTGTAGTCTATTACGAATTGTGCTAATGGGAGCTGCAGAATATAGCGGCGTCGTTAGCAAAGAGTCCAACTTGCGCGTTGAGTTCGGAAAATCGTACAGGTGTAAACAAAAGTGATACAATTATTCAAAGAGCTGGACTCGCGTGTTTATATAGTGTAAAACGAAGTGATCAATTATATTATCTCGCCGAACATCAGCTGAACAAGTTTTGTAAGACGACACAGCGTTACCTACGGACACATTATAAGTTCTATTGAATTAAGCGAATTCGCATATTATCGTTTTTATAAAGTGTACTCGCATGCCGCGTTGCGTTCAATGCTTCGGCAACGTCAATTAGTACCACGTCGGTTTGCCGGTTTAAGCTGAAATCGTTGGGAGTGAAATCAGATATTCCGCATATTTCTCGGTTCGTTGCGTGATGAAAGTGAACGCCAAATTGAAAGTGTCGAATTATATTATTGTCGTCAACGTGTGATTTTAATCTAACCGTATGGAGCTAAATATATATATATATATATATATATGTATATATATATATATATACTTGCATATCTATCAAGGCCAGAGAAATACACTCTATTCGTGTGATTGTTATATTCGTCCAAGATCAACGTACGTTTGTACCGTATGGTCTGCCAAAATAGTACGTATAAAAAGCTTCAGATAGTTCAAAATTATCGTTGTAGAATTATATTGAATAGTTCCCGTTATACAAGAGGATTTTTTATTTGCACGAGCAATATCAATTTATTGAATAAACTTCTAGAAATTTCTAAAAAATTTTTTGATTAAAATTGTTCATAGCATGGTGATAAATTAATATCAATTATCGCGAACCATGATACGGCACATCTCCGTGCACGATATATACATATATATATATATATATATATATATATATATATATATATATATATATATATAAAGTATATAGAAGCACCGTGTACAATATGGCGTATAGATTTTAATGAAAATTATTTTCTCATTTCGAGTATACTATTATTTTATTATTACGCCATTTATTTAATAAGTATCGATTGTAAATTGTAATTATCCGATTTTATCCGATTTACGAGTTAATCTCGAGTATTTTTTCTTATTTCGACGTTCATATTTCTTTTTGATCAGATTCATATTAAATATTAAACATTTAATTTATTATTAATTGAAAATAAACTATTTGCCAAGGTTTTTAGTAATTAGTCGATAATTTCGTGGAAAAGTAGTCGTCGGTTAATTAATGAAATATTCTTCTTCATCATTGTACAGAATTTTTTATTAAATCTGTTTCCGAACGTCATCTATCGTTCTTCCTTTTTTTTCCTATATAATCTTCATTTACCTAACATTTCAATTAGTGTCGTTTAAACGCTCCGGTTTTTATTAATTGTATTCCGATTTCGGTATTTATATTGACATTGAGTACTTATTTTGTACGTTGCGCGATTAATTGTAACGACATTTTTCCGATTTAAGTGGATTTGTTGACTTTTTTTTTTTTTTTTTTTTAATTTCGCATTTTTCTTCTTTTTACATTTTTCGAATATGCTGGGATTAATTTACGCCCCGGCGTTTTCTGTCGTACATTTCGACAGCTTTTATAACCCCTATAGGGCGAAATGCTTTTAAAGTAGATCCTTGTCAATTTTCTTCTACCTCCAGATATAAGGAAGACGATGGTATGCCGGTGTATACTGTGTGTGTTGGTGTGTGTGTGTGTAGGAATGTGCACGATGTTCGTTAATGCAGAGCCGAACGTGATTTTAATTAAAATCTATCCTAAAATTGTTGCCGACATTTTTTTTTTGCACGCTAATGGTGTATGGTGCGTGTAGGTGTGGCTTAGATAGGTAGGTCAGAGAGGTACTGTATAGATTCAAGGATGTGCGCCATCTTTCTTAAATAATAACGTATAATTAAGTTTTGATTTTAATTAAAATCTGCCGTAAAATTGTTTCCCTTCGCTACTTTATATTAATATATATATATTAATATATATATATATATATATATATATATATATATATATATATATATATATATATATATATGTGTGTGTGCAGTAATGAAAGACGCCTAATAATGATGACAATCTCTTCTTCACAGGAATGACGATACTTTTTCCATCCTACCCTTTATTATCTACATCCGTACTAACATATAAAACTGTAGCGTCTGTGATTTGGGAATATTTTCATTATAATCGCCGTTTTTTATCACGCATAAACAGATATTTTTAAAAAATTTTATCCGCCTGTCTTCCGATTTAAATCAAAAACTAATATAGCAATAATGATGAAATTCGCACAGCTTATATAACCTGTATTGACAATATTACACTAACAGCGGCAAATTATAACCGGTTTAACGTCGGATAAGAAAAATTGAATAAATATAAGTCGATAAAAAGACTCGAAACGAATAACAGAAAAGTACCAGATAACATATTTATAACGAATAAACAAATGTGCTAATAATTACGCTGCAAGCGTATTCCGACAACCAACAAACTCCGAAACGTCAATCAAGTTGAACACAGCTCCATCGAGAACAATCATCCCATCGCGACGTGATGATGTTGTACTAACTCGGTTCAGAATTGGACATACTGCATTAACCCGTAATTACATAATAGAAAAAAAATTCAACCCATATGCTGCTGCTGCTGCTGCGGACTCTAACAGTCGAACACATGCTAACGAAGTGTAGGCCACTTCAGAAACACCATCCTGATGGCAATATTTCAATTCACCCGGTACTCTCTGATAATCCGATGGAACTTGAAAAAACCATTCAGTTTTTATAAGTAACAAATATATATCCGTTCATCTAATTAAAACAGCTTCAAGGTGCCTCTGACTTAAGTTGTGGTACACGGCAAATAAAAAAAAAAATAAAAATAAAAAAAAAATGGAAAATTGTTCCGGAGGGGTCACATAAATTTATTACGCCGGTCGTATTAATTGAGTTAATCTAAAAATTGTATATTATGTTAGCGAATGAGTGAGACAAATAAAATGCGAATACATAAATACTAATATAGACATTAACAAATAAGTATTTTTTGCAAGATATATATATATATATATATATATATATATATATATATATATATATATATATGGGAAATGAGTAAAAAATGAATGTATTGTACGAAATTAATTATGTAACTAAAATTAAAACGACACGATAAAAAAAAATAGGACGCAAAAATATACTAAATATAGAAAGTATAATATTGGCGATAAAAATAAAAATAAATTTATAGGCTGTATAGAAATCACCATCGAACAATACGAGAAAACGTATATAAACAACCTTAGGAAGATAGGTAAAAAATTTCTAAAAAAATTTTGGAATGCCGTTTACTTAGGTAACGAACGTGAAATTAGAAATTATAAAACAGGGGCAAAACGGAAATAGGATATGTTAGTAAAATTGAAGAATATATCGGTGAAGAAAATAAAGCGGATGTATTCGTGCTCTCTAGCCACTAGGCCATCCAGACGACGTAAATTAATAATTACTTAACATCCGCTATGGCATAAAAGAATTAATAATAAAGACGCGTAACGTAGTAAAAGAAAATTTATACTTATCACGTAAACGATAAAGCAATAATAATAATAATAATAATAATAACAGAATGACACACAAGTTAAGAGATAAGTAAATATAAGATGCAATAATAAAATCAAAAAAAAAAAGTTCATTACGTTTAAGTCTCTCCCCTGTTTGTTTTATATTTACTATACATATATACTGTTCTTCAATTTTATGATTTTTACCTCCGATACGGAGATGGCACTTAATAATGATGATGATGATATATATATATATATATATATTTATTTACAAAACATTACGGCGTACACAACAGCAAAACGACGATTACAGTGTAAGGCATTTACAGAATAATTATAATGTAAAAGTATGAACAAAAATAAAACTAAACCACACTCACACAACACGCTAATATAAACAATATTAAGAGTGGAAAAATAAATTAATAATACCGAGAGAAAAATTATAACGTTTCTAATGAAATACAATACACCTATATACAAAAGCGTACATCCGAACAGAACAAAAAACAGAAATACCAATTACACCCATACTCTCGTGTAAACACACTATCTACATCCGGGACGAGCGCATACGATCAAAATAAAACAAACTTACTGAAAAGTAATAACAACCGAAATATAGAGTTGAAAAAAATGTATTAGATATAAATTCACTATCAAAATGAATATCTAACTGCGGATGAATGTTTTATTTCATAGACGCAAGTTGGAGATAGAAGTGGTGAATTATAACCTAGATTTTTAGGAGCATGCGATTCGTAGAAAATACGGTGTATTACTAATGTCGGGAATCATAAATAAGATTCTAGATAATAAATAACTGTCATCTATGCGAGCGTTACAAAGATCATGAATCTCAGCTTACTTATCTTTCTTCTAGCACTCGAGGGTTTAGGAAATCGCGTAAAATATTATAACTCGAAAATGTTGGATAGACACTATATAGTTCGACGGTAATAAATATGCCTGAGATTTAAATTTTTCCACCGTATTAATATATATTTAGTGTAGAAAGGATCGCAAACCACATTCTAATTATTTAACGGCGGAGTCCTAGGATCACGAAATACGCATGAATTTCTAATGATAAAACCGATAGTTCTGTAAGTATTTTTGGTAACATTATGAGTTGAAAATTTAAGTTCGTCATAAACCCCCAAATCCCGAACGCAGATTTACAAACTGGAACATTACCCGCAGAGTAATGTAAGAAACATTTATTTTTTGTACGACAAAATCGAACACACATTTCTTATAATTAAAATGTAATTATTGTCGCTTCGTGTCGCCAATCTAAATCATCTTGCAATAATTCACAATCAGTTAACAGTTTTGATCTAAAAATTTGTAAATCATCGGTTAACGTAAATTCCTATATCATTGGTGAAAATATGAAATAATAGTGGACTCAAAATTACACCCTTGCGGTACTGCGTAAGTAGGAGTATATCGCTTGGACTGGTATCCGTTAAATAATACGTAGCGCACACGCGAAATTAAATATGATCTAAATAACTGTAAGTAGTCGTCAGAAAATCCGTAATTATGCAACTTAATCGGAAGTATGGCTGACTTTGTCAAAAGCCTTAAAAATCCGTATAAATACAATCAACTTGAAGACGCTGCTCTAATCAGTCTGTAATTAATTTATGTAGATTAGTTGTAATAGTTCTATGAAACCATGTTGTTCGGGAACAACTCTAGGCGAAAAAAAAAATAAAAATTATATAGCCTTTCGTATAAAATAGATTCCAATATTTGCTGGGTAAACATCGTGTAATAGGGTGATGGGACGATAGTTTTCACAACGATCTCCAGAATTGAAAATTGGAACAAACTTAGCTGTAACGACACAGGTCATTTATCTGTTCTAATAATAAGATTAAACAATTATATATAAGTGGCTTTTCAAAACTCTACCGAACTTAGTTTAAACAATATTGCCGGTAATCCATCGGGGCCAAAACTCAACTTGGGTTTCAGAATCTTAATAGATTTTCTATAATCATTTACGGTGATTGAAGCAAACATCCATCTTTAATTACAGAGCTTTCAAGCGGTATCATAAAGCTGTCTGTCACATGTACAGATGAAAAATACTCCGCCGAAGCGTCTGAAATATTCTTACTAGAACAACGATCTATGTTTCTATATTTTACTACGCTAGGATGTAGCATTACGTCTATATTTAACAAAAGCCCAAAAATTGTTCGTGTTTTTTTTTTTTTAATACCAGCCTCAGTCTTAAGAATATAATCATCAAAAGTATCCCTATGTATATATATATACAGTACTAATGATCCATCAACTCGATAGTTGGTACGGCTACCATTAGATGAGTCAAACGACTGTTGCCGATGAAGCTATGAGGTGATTCGCTATTGTTTCACTCTGCTTCTTTACTTTTCATTTAAAACCGATTTTTACGGATAGCTGAGTTGGTCAGAGATGGTTCGGTCAAAAGAAGTTTCATACGTTTCAAGTATTACCGATACGCTACGAGACCTTATACATATATATTTTTCTTCTTTCGTTATCCGTACCCGGACGCAGTGGCTTTATGTAAAGCAAGCTACCACACGTTGCCACTTGCTTCGATCCTGCGTTAGATTCATAATTCATTGTAAATCGAATCTACCGATTTTCACGATTTGAACGATATAATGGGCATCGGTCTATCTTTCTTCGTTTTACCATTGATCTTTCGCTGCAGGATCAGTTTTTCCAGTTCGTTTGCTCCTATTGTATGTTCGAAAAATCATAGCGTGCGTCTTTTAATAGTTGGTAACAACCGAGATGCCTGGCTTCGATTGTTAATATGTACACCGTTGTTGAAGTAGACACGATAGTACAACAGATATTCGTTCGAACTGTGTTCTCTTTCATAATGAGATACGCTCGAGTAATGTAAAAAACAAAAACAGATATAATATCAGAGAAACTTGGTCGTACGATAATATAACAGATATATATACATATATAATACAGGCATCTTTTTATATATATATAACTCTTTCGTGTATGTCACTGATCTATCAAATTTACACACGTGCATTAATTAACAACCATCCAAACCTACAAATTTATTGGTGTAGTTAATCGATTTTGTAAAATATTTTTTAAATTGTTTTTACTTTAAATTATTACTCGTCAGAAATATTAAATTAAAAAAAAAAAAAAAGTCGAAGATAAAATTATACATTATCTAAAATTTGGTACGTGGTAATTTTTTTGAAATGAAAATTTTCATCAAAACAGTCCAGATAATTATTACGACTTATTAAAAAAGAAAAAGTTTGCAATTTACGAATCTAAGACGTGTATACAGGACAACGTTTGTCGGTACGCTAGTATAAAGTGATTATGACGGTTAAGTGTAAACGGAGCTCTATACCAAAAATAACGTACAATAAACTCGGAGCGTTATAATTTACTTTAAACACGAATACGTCTTTAGAATAGTTATTTATATTTTAGAAAGTTATAATTTAAACGTGTTCAAAATTTTCTAGCAAAATTGGTTCGTTCTCGACTATTCCCAGGAGTTCAGTTCAAAGTGACTCGTTTTTAAACGGGTCTACGTAGGATTAACGCATCAAAGCAAACGGGAAAGCGGATTGAACAGAAGGGTTCTCTTCGATTTAAATAATCCTCATTTATTCAAGACGAAATTTCAAGAGAAGCGAATGAAATTGAATAGTCTCAACGATCGAGACGTGAATATATACATATATTACAAACACACACACATATATATGTAATATATATATGCATACAGTGTGTACATAATATTATTCCGGTGTAATTGACGTAGTTCCGTGTTGGGAAATTTATTTGTACTACTGGCGTAGTCAGTTTTTGAGACGTACGTTAAAACTTTTGCAAAAGTGTCGGTTCGTACGTATCGAATGAGGTAGAATTTCACGCTTCGTAACTAAAATGAAAAAGCTTTGTCTAATTTTCTACATTCTAACCAGCGGTAACGATAATTACTTTATTCGTTTGAATAAAACGACTGTCTTTCGATTAATATGTACCGAACGATAAAATACGAATTAACGCGAATAATAATAATAATAATAATTATTATTATTATTAAAATAATAATTAAATTAATAATTAAAATAATAATTAAAATAATAATTAAAATAATAATTAAAATAATAATTAAAATAATAATTAAAATAATAATAACGACGATAACCCTTTAATTCGTACTTTATTATCTCGTTGAGAAATTCGGAGAATGATTAAAATACAATTATAACGTTAATAAGCCTGTAAGTGCGACGTGTCGTGAATAACTGAATATTAGGAAAAACGTTACGTTGGAAATAAATTTTTAATTTTAGATGAAGCCAAAAAAAAAAAAAGTTAATAAAACCAATTTTGGACTAGGAAAAATACATCAGGAAACGTATTGTATAATAACGTAATATGTAAACGTGTACGATCATAATTTATTCTATTAATAATCACGATAACATTTTATTTATTTATTTTACTTATTCTATTTTACTTATTTTATTTTATTTATTTATTTATTTCAAATTACACTTCAATTACAAGCGTACATATAAAAGAAAATATCGATAATTACCGGCTATGTGCATCATTGCAATCTTTTCCGGCTTTCCATACTAATTAGGAGCAATTTTACGTCTGTAATAGGATTTTTAGCGAAGCTGCGTCTGTCTTCTATGGTGAAGACGACTTTGGGTCTTCCGATTTAGTTTATTTTTCTTCTAACGCTCATGATGTACACCTGGTTATACTTAGTTCAGAGGTCTTCAAGCTGTTGACGGATAACATAACTTCTTGGTATTATAACCGACGAAATCATTACATAAGTAAATTCAAAATATACTTACTTAGGAGACACCTTAAAATATTTATTTTCAAATGCCTGCAAATTGTGAGAATACTAGGTATTACTTCCAGCAATGTGGAGGTGTCGGAATAGAGGATTTACAGGCGTTAAGAGGCATTAAAATGAAAATCTGCAAATTTTACGAACACTCAATATTACATCAGGCGATAGGTGTCAGAATGGGAGATTTGCAGACGTTGAGAGAGGCATTAAAATAAACGACTGAAACTTGTAAACTTACTTCATGTTACTTTGTAGATGTGCAGGTGTCGGCATGATTTGCAGGCATTAAGAGAGGCATTATATTAAAAGACTACAAATTTAAAACTTACTTTGGATTATTTCAGCGATGTGCAAGTGTGAGATTGGGAGATTTCAAGGCGTTAGAAGAAATGTTAAAATATTTATTTTTAAATGCCTGCAAGTTTTAAGAATACTCAATATTACTTTAGGCGATATGCGAGTGTCGGAATTGGAGATTTGCAGACTTTAAGAGAGGCATTAAAATAAAAGCCTGCATATTTCTAAATTCGTTCAGATTACTACAAAGATGCGCATGAGTCGGAAGAAGAGATATATTAAAATAAAAGCCTGCAACTTGTAAACTTGCTTTTGGGTTACGCTGCAGATGTGCAGGTGTCGCGAAGAGAGAATCGAAGGCGTTCAAAAATATTTTTTTTTTTCATCGTTATTTATAAATAATACGGCGCTCGTGCAATGATGCACGTAGGCCCGGTAATTACGGATATTTACATACTTTATGTCTTCTATAAATACGTTTGCAATGGAGGTGTAATTTGAAATAGATAAATAGAATAAAGTTAAATCAAATCAAATAAGTAAAATAAATAATTAAAATGTTATCGTGATTAAATTGTTTCGTGTAAAGTAATTTTACGTCTTACTTTTGTACAAATTTACGAGCGCACGTTATTACACAATACTTTTTCCTAATGTATTTTTCGTAGTCCAAATTTGGTTTTATTAATTTTTTTTTTTCGGCTTCGTCGATAATTCCAACGTGACGTATTTTTTAATATTCAGTTATTCGCAATCGCACGTGTAGGCGTATTAACGTTATAATTGTATTTTAATCATTCTGCGAATTTCGCAACGAGATAATAAAATTCAAATTAAATAATTATTATCATTTTTATTATTATTATTATTATTCGCGCATATTTTATCGTTTGTTAAATCGTAAAACGGTCGTTTTATTCTGACGAATAAAGTAATTATCGTTTTAGTTAGAATTAAGAAAATTAAACAAAAAGCTTCTTAATTTTAGTTACGAGGCGATATCGTTTCTCTAGTACCCCTTCTAAATCCATATTGTTCTTCACTTAACTCTCGTTCAATTTTGTATAATATGTTTTAGTATCTTGTGATGCTGGTTAGACTGATTATGCGATGTTCTCCGCATTTCGTTGTTCGTTTTCTTTTAAAAATTATTACTATCTTACTGATATTTTAAACATTTGGAGCTAGTTCATTTTCATATATTTCATTAAGTCATATATCATTCTATTTGTGTTTTCATCTAAGGTATTTATTAGTTCGCTGCTGATATTGTCATACCCGGGTGCTTATCTTATGTTCTTTCAGAGCTTTTTAAAATTCTTTAATGGACACTTTTAGTCCTGCATAATCGAATGATTAGTTTTCTTTTATTCTTTATATAGAAATTTTCTATATATTTCTGTCATCTTTTTGCTTTTTCATTATGTTCTATTGCGATCTTTTTATTTTCGAGCTCAATTCTATTAGTTGTATTTTTAAAATCTTCGAAGTATGCCCGTCATTTGTTTATATGCGCAATATTTCCCTTTTATATGTTTTCTTCTATTTGCATTTCCATTCCGATATATATGATATTTTTGCTTTCTTTACTTCTCTACTTATTTCTATATTCTAGGTTCTTTTTTCCTTCTTCCTGTATTCTTCAATTGTTTACGTCGTTTCATTAACTCAATCACCTCATTTTCCTAATGATTTTTCTGCTGCATTTGTTATTATTTTTTCGAAAACATTCCATGTCTCGTCGATGTTTGTATTATTCATTTGTTGATTTAGGTTTTCTTTAACTTCTTCTTCGTTTAGTTTTTCCTCAAATCTCATATACAGTCGTTTGTTTTTATGTTAAATGTTTAAAATTTTAATTGCGTTTTCATTATTAACACGTTATGATCACTTCTGATATCTGTTCCTGGATATGTTTTGCATCTAGTTTCTATATCTTGACTAATACGTAGTCCTATTTGGTATCGTAATCTCCTGTTGTCTTCCAACTATATAATTTTCTTGGGTGATGTTCGAATATTGTTTTCCCGATTATCATTTCACATTCTTTACAAAAGTTTATTAATCTTTCTAAACCGTTTATTTCGAAATCCCCAACCACATAGTAGTTTCCAACCAATTCTCCTTCCTTTTATTAATAATCGCAACGAATGACGATGTTCATTTAAATACCGATTTTTACCAGTTTATTTAGATTTAAAAATCATTTCTCATAGTACGATATTCGATGCTCTAAGAATCGTATAGTCGATAGTTAATTCGTATCGTATCGTGCGTTAATTTCAAGAACGTGTGTGCTTCAACGTGTCGATGTATTAATGGACGTTTTCATTGCAAGGGTTAGTTTTTTAAATTCTAATACATTTTGTAAATATATATTTTTACACGAATAGCTTTTTAAACTTTCAATGTTTCATTTTACAATTTTATAATAAGTTCCGCTAACCTCTGTAAACTTTCAGAAGAATGACGAGCCATAAAACATATATGTAATTTTGAATATACTATTTTGAAGAAAAAAAATGACAAGAATAACATTTGTTTGGATTTTTTTGTATTTTTAACGTAGACGGAGGAGGCAAAAATCCGAATAAGGTACTATCTTCCGGATAGGGCATTTCGGTTTTCTCACTGACCGACAAGCTATTGATGACGGAAAAATCAATTACGACAAAAAAAAAGTCCCGAAGTACTGGTTCGTGCTATTGTTTCTAATCTTGATGAAATTTTAAATCTTCTCCTCCGAAAAAATCTAAAAAAAAAATTTTATTTAAAATCCGTTTCTCTCAATCCAGTGGCCTCTATCGCCTGTAGGAAAATCATTACGTAATATAACCTTGATGGCGAAGCGCTATTAAAGCGCACGCTCGTCTGGCCGATTCCTCGGAATTCCCAACGGCCGTATATCGTTTACCGTCCACTTCGTACGTCACTTCGTACGGCATCGTAGATAGATTAATAATCGTACATTTTACACCGCGATCGTAATTTAATTTACGAAACATATCCGCCGGATCGTTTATCAGACATTTACAATGATTCGCTTCCGATTCTATACGAGCACGACTGTCGATGACCGAGTTAATTACGCCGGATTTTTCATCATCCGCGTCCACCTCGGATTTTACGATTGTCTGACGTTGATCGTATTCGTCTCGAAGAAGTGACGTCGTCTCTATTACATCGTGAATCATCGCACGAACGCGGCTTCTTTCCTGATCGATCGATACGCTTAACTGATCCAAGGCAGTCGCCACATATGTTAAACAGGACGTATAGTCCGAATTATTATTATTTACGAGATTATCGTCGACCCACAATTTTATATCGTGGTCGATTTCGCTGATAAACATTTGTCGTTCCGACGATACATCTTCCCGTAGCGTACGATAGAATATTTCGTTTTCAGTATCCGTATCATCGCCAGAAGACATAACGTTTTATTATTATTTTAGAAAAACCTGTATTACTATCGTCATCTAATTTCACTTTACTACGCAATAGTATTTTTTTAATATTGTATATCACAAATAATAATTTTACATTTCCAAGGAAGATTCCACATAATGACGCAGACACATGGCGTGACATTTGTGAATTCAGTAAGCGGCAAAACAAACAATTCCACTGAATATTAAAAAAAAAAACAAAAAAAAAAAAAAAACACAGGTGGTGGAATGAACAATAATGTGGTGCTGATGGAACTCAACTAAGAAACTGCGTATGAGAAATTCAGAAATCGAAGAAAACTAACGGCGAAAATTATTACCGATACTGAGGAGAAATTTTGAAAAACAACCAACAACTAGAGGAAGTAGAAAATGACTTTCAAAAGAATAAAACAAGAAATTTTTATATCAAGTCCAGAATATGACGATACCCCGAGTCTATGTTTTAAAAAACCAGATGGAAGCCTAGCACTTAATGATACGCAAAATATTGACCGAATATTTTGAAAGACTACTCAACTGTGATAAACCCGAACAACGACTACAAGCGTATATACCGCAGGAAAAAGAAACAGACTCGGACTCCAGTAGAGAAGAAATTAAATAATATCAAAGCTTAAAAATAATAAATACTCGATAGGGTAGGACTGGATAGTAGCGGAATTGATAAAAGCAGCAGGTGAACAGATGGAAATAAAATTAACAAAACTCTTGAAAACAGAGAAGATACCGCTGGAATGGAAATGTGCAATCCAATTCATAAAAAAAACATGAGAAAAAGGTCAATAAATACAGCGGAATATCTCTAATCTTTTCAAATGTGTTACTACATCGAATAGAAAATAAAGTAGAAACAGAATTGGGAGAATACCAAGCAGGTTTCAGGAAAAATCGATCTTGCGTCGTGGAACAAATTCTTAACCTGAAACTAATAATAACAGGAGGCAGAATGATCAAAAATCATATGTATTCGTAGACTTCAAAAAAACGTACGATTCGATTGACCGAGAAAGTTTAATGGAAATATGGCAAGAATTTGGGCGTAGATGACAAATCAAGAAGATTAATACAACAAACGCTATTAGAAATTACAGCTAAAATAAAATTTATGGGTCGAATCGTCGAAGCTTTCGAAATTAAAACGCAATGGATTATCCCTAATATTGTTAAATTGTGTCTTAGAGAAGGTTATTATAAGAGAGCGGGAAAAATTGCTGGAAGCGGAAAATATAAATAAACAGATACGGTTGGGATATAAGAAGGAAATAATTGATATTAATTGTTTGGCGTTTGCAGTTGGCAATTTTCTCGGAAGATTTAGCATCCGCGGTAAAGCAGATTAATATGCTAAAAGAAGCAGCAGAAAAAACTGGTCTACAGATTTCGTTTGAGAAGGCAGAATACATGACCAACATTCGAACCTTGCCCCGAAAAAATGTGTACAAAATACGTGAAAGTGAAAAAAGTAACCAAATTCAGATACTTAGACGAGGTTATTCAACGAAATGAGCTGGATGGCTTCGAAAATTAGGGCTAGAAAAATGTAAACGGCTTTCCAATTAACGCGATATATATATATATAATAAAAAAATCGATATCGATAAATGCTAAAAGATCGGACATTACAATATTAGTGTTATTAAACCGGAGTGTTTATATGCAGCTGAATGTTTAGAGCTAAATGACATTGGAAAAATTGAAATATTGTAAAAAAAGGAAAGGAAGATTATGAGAAAAATTCTTGGCCCAAGAAAAGGAAATGTTCAGGAACAATAAAGAGCTATATGAGAAAATAGAAATACTATCCGATGTTATGAGGAAAAGAAGATTAATATTTTACGCGCATATACATAGAATGCGTGAGAGCAGACTAACAAAAAAGACTCAACATTTTGATCGATTAAAAACCAGCCCGAGCTGGTTACCAAAAAAGATCTCGATGAAGTGAAAATAGATACATCAATGATTGATAATTAGAATTCAGAAATAAAATTAAAAAATTTGACGGATTTAAAAGAACCGAAAAGCGTGGAAGCGGGCAAAAATGGACAGACGACAGGAAGACAAAGCAGAGTATGAAGAAACAGTGGGAAGAAAGTTAAAGCAACTAGTTTATTATTTTCACATAGATGGCCAAATTCGGAGAGAAGAAGACGTAAATAAAGCGAGACTTAAAAATTCCGATGGTCTTCAACGAAATTAGCAGGTTTACTTGCAAACACGTGAGACTGGAAAAACACATTAATGTTGAAGTAGTTTTACTTTATTTCTTTTTTACACAAATAGCGCCTGAGACATCCGTGAAACAATCTCCAGACCAAAGTATTCACGGATTGTATGTAATACCAAATCAATAAGTAAATAAATATATAAATCGATTAAATTAAAACAAAAATATGCTTTAAATAAATCGAAATATTCGAATAAATACATAGTTTCTAAAATAAGCAATCGAAACGGTTTATAGACTAATTTAATTTAAATTAATTTTATTTCATTTTTATAATGTGCACCGGATAAAATTACTACAAACGAGATTAACAAAAGTTAAAATTATGAATAAAAAAGGAAAAAGGAATAGGATAACTAATTTAATAAAAATATTATCAGAGACTCGCACTATACATTCCAATATATATATATATATATATATATATATTTTTTTTTTTTTTTTACATATATATACGTATTTTTTTTTTAATTCGACTTAGGCCATCTATGGACTACGGAACAAATATTCGCACAACGTTAGTCTTAAGTCTATTCTGTCGATACTGTGAAAACGTCAAATATTTCGAACTGCTTATCAACCAATTCTGTCGCATTTATATCTGCGAAATCAGCGTTGCCGTAATCCTGTCAGTATATGCATTACACGATCGGTTAAATTACATATTGCACATTTATTCGTATACGATATTCCATACTTATATAAATAGTCTTTAAACAATCCGTGTCCGCTACTAATAAACTGTATATTGAAATAATTTGGCACGAATACAAAACATTCTTTAGTCTTCTGTCTACGCTGGGAAAATATTGTTTCGCTAGTCCGTTGTATTCATCCCGTAACCTTTGAGATATTTTTTAACCTAATATCCATCCGATACTATTTTGAATTGTTTAATTGTTAGCTTTTTTCTCGATGCAAATTTAATTGTCTAGAAATCTCGAGCATATTAGTGTCTTTCAGTTCGTACCGGGACATCGAGGAATTCCCAACAATGAAATGGTAGATTCATTATCTCTATAGGTTGATTTTCTGGTCGTGTGGTATTCTCTTTAGTTTCATCACTTGATAGTTGTCATACATTTTATACAGTCGTAACATAAGAAACTCCGGGAACAGACTTATATAGAGTGTATACAGCAGTCGGCTCTTACTAGGTACCATCAATTCGGCTCTTCCTAGATTTCCGTGGTACTACTTTTTAAAAACATTAGGCTGAAAGAAATTGTACTTACCAGCAGATTGCGATACGGGCATTACACTTGTTCCTTATATAGCTTAGAAAAACTCCTTACTGCCCTCTACATACTAGACACGTGCAATTTGCAATCCTGATCACGTGTACTTCGAATGCGCTTCTTTAATTACACTCTGTACTCTACCTTAAATTACTGCGCGCGTCTATAATGTATTGTCACTTCTTCATATTTTGAATTTACATATATTTCCGGACATAACGATATTTCAAGAGAAGTTGTCCAAGTTTATATCAGTTAATACCTACCGTATCACGATTAGGCTATAATGGCAACCCCGTTAAAATAATAATAATAATAATAAAACTAATTCTACCTCAAGATATCGAATTACTTGCTTCCTGCACACTTGCGGTCGTCATGATCTCGTCCTTTATCGATGGTGCACTGTTATTATTTTTCTTATTTTTGTACCTTTATATATACACCTACATATATTTATTCGCAAAGACGCGTATTTATTTAAAAGTAATTATATAAATTAAAAAATCTAATATAAAAAAATTACTTATTAATCGGTCACAAATTCCGACTATTGTCGCAAGTGGCGATCGTGAACAGGCACCGGTATGGTTACACCGTAGTCGATGTGGACTGATGTGCCAATTCGCCGTAATTGAATAAACGTAAATAATGTTAAAAATTTTAATTCGCGAATAAAATATTATTAAATTTTCAACAATTTGACGTACACGACGTAATAAAATAAATTATAAATAAATGTAATATAAATTTAATTAATAAACATCAAATAAATTTACGAGAAACTTGCCTACGACGACGAGATTAAATTCGATATAAATAAGTATAAAATAAATTTTGAATCAGTTGGCGTAAATTTAAAATTATATATAATATATATTTAATATCATAATTGCAATAATAGACATGGTCCTAATGTCCAACAGAAAAAAAACGATTTTTTTTTTCAAAAACTACATTTTGATAAAAATGACTGACAGTAAGAAAAAAATTTTTTGCGGAAAGCGATATTAAAAAAAATAGATCTCAAATGTAAATTTCGATAGTGTGTCTATTTACCTATGCGAAAAATATTTATTAATTATCCGGGTAATGTACTATTCTCGTTTTATTAGCTGAATCAGACCTAACCTAATGCCGCTTCTCGGCCTGTTGGCCAAGATGAAAGTATAATATCTGTTCTTATTAGCATAATATTTGATACACTCCAAACCTAACCTAACCTAGTATCGCCTCTCGGTCTGCTGGGCAAGATCAAAGTATAATTGTTCTTCTTAAGATCTAGTTTTTCTTTTAAATTGCGTTTTTATTTTTTATGTATATATATATATATATATATATATATATATATATATATATATATATATTCAGTATTTTATTATCATTTATGTTGGCAATGGGTAAATTTCATATTTATAAATCTAATTAATAATAAATAAATAAATACGCGTCTATGTTATAATTGTTTTATTTTGTATTTTGCATAAAACTTTGTGTGTGTGTGTGTGTGTATTATTCGGTTATTATAATTATGGACATGATTGTTTGTTACCTCGACAGGATAAGGTGACCGGTGTTTCTATTTTTGCTTCCAAATTTTTCAAATGCGAAAGAAATTTTGGTGATAAACCCAAAGGAAACGAATTATGACTGCAACATTACAACATTAACAAATATATATATATATATATATATAATGAAAATTAACGGGAAAAAATACCTCTAAAACCTGTAAAACCGGTATACTTAAAAGTAATTTAATTCTCATTTACAAGATAGGATGATTGTAACTCCGATTCTTATACAGAGTAAAATTTCAACTATATTATTATTAAAATTAATTGTTCAGATGTTTCTAATAGATTATGTTTTAGACGTCTATATTTATATTTTGTATACGTAATTTTTTGGCCGTCTGGCGTCGTAATCTGCAATAGGCCTATAATGTGCGGATCAGTGTGAGATGAACACTGAGCGAAGAATTAGAGCGTAGGTTTAATATATAATCCTTAAGATGGAGGTTAGGTTAGTAATTTGACTTTTTTTTTTTTTTTTTTTGGTCTTCAATATAGTTTACCCATGTCTGTATATTATGGAATGAATAAGAAAGGGACTTATAAATTAGGCAGAGTAAGAAGTAATGTAGGGGTGTGTAAAATTAAATAATGATACCAGAATCTAAAATATAGGAGTATAGGGCCGTATATACTTCAGAATTTTGAAGAGCTAAGAGAAATGCAATATTTATAGGAAACGGAACTTTAAGGCTAAGAGCTTGATAAAATGCAACGCGAAAATTACTATGATTGGAACACTCTAGGATAACATGGTCTGTATCGGCCACTAAATGGGTATCCATAGGATGAGAGTAATTAGGAGAACTAAAAAGTTTCAACTTGTGTAACGAAGCAGGAAGACGACTGCAGCCGAGTCTCAGTCGACAAATGGTAGTAATAAAACCCCGCAATTTGATCGTTTCAACTTTAATATTGTAGAACCATGGATTGGAAGGTATGTCGGGTTGAATGGATTTATAATGCTTTGCAGTAAATGGATCGGACCACAGATTTTTCCAGTATTCCTTATGCGCATATTTAATGTACGCTAGGAGATCTATAGGAGGAGTATAAAACAAAAAAGTCCCTAATGTAACCGTTGAAGTAACTAAATGATCAGCTAGATTATTGCCATGGATACCGCTATGCCCGGCGATCCAAACCAATTTCACTTTTACACCGAGAGAGCTTAATCGGTATATGTAATTAGAAACTTTGTAAATAATTGATGGTAAACGAGAGTTGAGCTGTGAGTGCTGTAATGCCAGCAAACAACTTTTAGAATCGGAGAGGATCAGAATATTAGTAGATGGGCGATTTACAGATACATATCGTGGAGAATAGCTGTAGCTTCTGCAGTAAAAATGGAGCATACTCTATTAAGGGTAAATTTTTTTGAAATGTTGAGAGCGGGGATTACGAATGCAGCTCCGACTGAAAAAGAGCACTTCGAGCCATCAGTGAAAATTAGAAGAAAGTTAGGATAGTTTCTATTAATCAAGGAGTAAATATTATAATTGGCGGCTAGTGGTAGAACATTGTTCTTAAATGAAGAAAACAGTTATATGTTGACATTAAGGCTAACGGTATTATACTCGAAAGGAATCGTATAGAAGGGAGACGGGTAGGATGGAAGAAGAATATCACTGTACCTGGAAAGATGACCGGAGGAATGACATAATAAAGGACGTCGAAGTATAGAGACGCCAGTTGTGAAAAATTTCTAAGTATAGAATATACAAAGAGGGGGCGATATGAGTGAATGCTTTTAGAAGAAATTTATCTGACAGAAACATTCTTCGTACGGATAGAGGGGGAACCTTTGCCTCCATCTCGAGAGCAGGTACAGCGGTAGCACGAAGTTCTCCTAAACATCTGCGTAAGCACTCGTTTTGAATTTTATCTAGCCTAGAAAGGCAGAGATTAGAAGCATTCCCGAAAATAAAACTGCCATAGTCGAGAATAGAACGTATGAAATTTGTATACAAAAGTAGTAAAGTTAGGGGGTCCCCACCCCAAGGAGTATGACTCAGTGCTTTTATAAGATTTATTCTTTTAAAAGCCTTGGTATAAACTTTTTCCGTATGCAGTCTCCACGTTAACCTGCGATCAAGAATAAATCCTAAGTACTGATGGTAATGAACAAAGGGTATGAGATTGTTGTTATACACAAGTACGCGTGAGTCGGTATTGACGGTTCTATATGAGAATATTATCGAAGCACATTTGTTGTGTGAAACAGTAAGACCTAATTTAGACAAAACTTGGACTATGGATCTAAGCGATATATTAAGAGTATGGATAGCATTATCTAGATTATCGTGCATGACGTAAACTATTATATCGTCTGCGAAAGATAAAATTTTCACTGTATCTGGAAGGGGTGTATTGAGAAGTTTAAACAATACTATATTAAATAAAATAGGGCTAAGAACGGACCCTTGGGGAATACCTAAGTACACCGTGCGAGTTGTTGGTTTTATATTGGAATGAAAGAAGGTAAGCTGTCTTTTGGTGAATAAGTTACACAATGCTTCTTTAAAAGGGGATGGGACATCCAAGTTTGTCAGAGACTCGTGTAAGATAGGAATTGAGATGTTATCAAAGGCTTTATTTATGTCTAAAAAACAAGTTATTAAATACTTCTTGGAAATGAAAGATTTGTAAATATCACCTACTAATTACGCCACGCAGTTTAAAGAGCTAAGATTACTACGGAAGCCGTACATTCCAGGTGGAAATAGACGACGATTTTCCAACCACCAGGCTATTCTGTTTTTGAGAATCTTTTCAAAAATTTTTCTTAGGCAAGAGGCCAGAGATATAGGGCGGTAAGATGAAGAATTAGGTAAAGTGGTATGATTTTTTTTATGGGGATAATGATGAATTCTGACCATTCCTCGGAAAATGAAACAGAGTTTAAAAAATAATTGAAGCATTTTAATAATATACGTATGGCAGAAGTTGACAAATTATTTAATATTTGAAAGGTGATCCCATCAATACCAGGGGAGGATCTTTTATTACGAGATAAAGTGTGTTGGATCTCTGTGAGAGTAATGGGAAAAGAAGGAAAGTGGATGTCCGGATGGCTAGTTATACAATGTGGATTATATGCAAGTTCTGTAATATCTGGGACGTACGATGGTGAAATGGTGTCGATAAAATTATAACAATTTTCAGTATCCATATCAACTGAAGAAGAATTATAGTATGCAGAGTTCACAAATAATTTGGCTTTTTTTCCATATGCGAGAAGCAGGTTGTCTACTATTGATAGAAGTAACGAAACTCTCCTTTTTACTGGTTAGTAATGCTTGCCTAGTACTTGCTTCCAGGTGTTTATAAGATAAGTAATCGGACATGGTTTTGCTTCTACGAAATTGTTTAAAAGTTACGCTTAATTTGTGTTGAAGCACGGCACAATTATAGTTCCACCAATACGGTACATTCAGGTTACCTGAGTGATAAAATCTTTTAGAAGCATAACGACTTAACGACAACTGCAATGGACTGATAAACTCTTATTCAATAGTAGAACGATCGTCGTATGTTCACGTCGTGATAATTTAATTGATTAATTTGTGAAATGACGACTAATATTTAATATAATTGATATAATGAAAATATATAATAATTTATTTATTTAGTTAAAATAAAATATTAAATTCGACGATTGCTATACTAATTATGAATGTACATACGTGTAGTTATAATAAATGTTATTATAGTAAAAAACCGGATTTGCGATGAGCGAGCTATTGTCATACAATAGTAGTAGGTAAGCTGAAACGCGCCTACGTTCACAAGGTAAGTGAAAAAGAAAATTGCGCGTGCTCGAACTACTCGGACGGCGTACAACCGGTCGAGTGAGTTGTTAACGAGGCAACAGTGAGGGGGCAGGAGATGTTGGAAAGGTTGATAATTTTTCGGAAAAGCAAGCGTGTGAATAGAAAATGTGGATAAAAGTCAGTCGGTTAAGACTCAAGGAAAAGTCAGTCAAGAAAAAGTCAGTGATGAATTTTAGTTATGTCGGTATTGGGAGCCAACCGAAAGGAAGGATATATATATTATTCGAATTAAAAATGTTAGTTTATTTTATTTTATTTATCCAATCCTCCGATAAAAAGTGTAAAATTTTATAGACTTTTATTGCATGTGATATAATCGATATTCGTTAACGTAAAAAGGGGTTATTCGCTCATCGAAGACTAACGCGCGTCTAATTTATAATGTTTTAAATTACCTTTCTATAATAAATTATTACTTATCCCGTCATAGTTTATTTCTGCAATTGAAAAGAAAAAAGTACTCAAATAAAGAGAGAAAAAGTATATAGCAAAAAATATACACATTAATATACGAGGATCCTTAGCGTGGAATGATGAAGTCTGTAGAAGTCTCATCAGGCGGGTATTAGGGTCGTCGCAATACGCATCTGAGGCATTTGAGGCATCTGTCATAGTTTGAGAGTTGTTTATACGCTGTGGTATATATATATATATATATATATATATATATATATGTATGTATTTATAGAACAGTTGTGTAAATGAATTGTCGAACTATATGCTTTCTGCAGCATTGTCTGTAGGGGATGAAAGAAGGACAGAGAAGCAGAAGAGGAAATTGGATATGTCGAAAAATGTATCGGAAAGTAGACGATGAAGAAGATTATTGAACGTGTCACGAAGGGGAAAAATTAGGAGAATAAAACCATTTGCGGTCGGGCGGATGAAAGTAGAAGGAATTCGTCGTACACGAGGGACCTTTGAAATAAATCGGCCATGTCCTAAAAAAATCACTTATACACGCTGATGAATGTCATAAAAGAGAAAATAAAACGTGGAAGTGGAAGAGACCACGATTAAATATGATGGACAGGCAAGAAACACTGTTGCTAACCTTTTGGTTAATTGGAGCCTAAGACAAAAAAAATGAGAGATTATTATTATTATGATTATTTAAATTAATTTTTATAACAACTTATTATGTTGAAAAATTTAATACGACAAAGAGACGATATAAATTCTATCTCGTGGGATATCATCTATAAAAATTCCCGTTATAAAGAGTATTATCAATTTAAAAATTACATTTAAAATCATCCGAAATAATGGTAAATTACGGATTCACACACGTACACATCTTTAAAATTATCAACAGTTTAATATATATATATATATATATATATATATATATATATATATATATGCGTGTGTGTATTTATATATATAAATTTGTAATAATTAAATAAAGAAAGGATCCATCGTTTTTTTCCATGCTGGTTACGTTTTTATGTGTTTATAAGATAGTAATTCGATTTTTTTTTGGATATGTTAAAAACTTCATCAAGCATTCTCTATATATACGCGTAGTCTCATTAAACGCAGTACAGACGGAGTTACGCAGAGAGATTAGAACATCCTTCGAATTAAGATATTTTTAGTTTGTTCGACACAACTGCGGTGGGTGACGTGAGAGATGACTTATGACGAAATAAGCCTGAAGAACCCAGTCTGTTGAATGGACACTATTTATCTCACGTTATGTACAAAAATTATTTTGATATTATATATATATATATATATATATATATATATATATATATATATATATATATATATATATTTATATGTATATGTATATACATATTTGTTAAATTCAAGGCCGAATTATCATCGTTCATTATCAAAATTTAAGAATGTAGTGTTAATCTTGAGGTTTTGCTTTTTTTATAGATAAACACTAAAAATTATAACCAAAAATTTTCGTACTGTCATGCGTCATAAATAGGTTATCTTAATATCAAATCTAAAGCTGTGCTAGGCCAAACGAACATTGCCTAAAATAAACTTTTCGAAAAAACATGTTGGTTATTCCTTTCAAATTGTCGAAGTGCGGATGATGTAATTAAAATTATTTTATAGTTAATTAACGCCATAATTTTATACTAGTTGTGGCTAGTTAACGATTTCATTAAAATTAATAACACTCTATTGTATGTAATAAGAATTTACATAAATTCCAAATGCAATATTATATATACATATACATATACATATATATATATATATATATATATATATATATATATATATATATATATATATATATATATATATATGTATGTATGTATGTATAGCTGTATATATATGTGATGGGCATAACCGACTTATGACTAAGGACTAACACGCGTTTTTTTAAATAACCGACTAATTCGGTTTTTCCAGAATAACCGATCCGTCTTTTTCTGACGATATATATTTTTTTTAAATTTGTTTATTAATTTGAGCGATCGATTAAAAGTTTTTTTCCCTTTAAATCCTGTAAATACGTCATTTTGTCCGTATAAGTAAATTTAATGTTTTATTTAATTAGTACAACGTACTGTGAGAAGTGTGTGAGACGTGCTTTAGAATAAAAAAAGAAAAAAAAAACTGGCTACTTTTAAATCGGACGACGTAAATCCGATTGAATTTAGTCGCATTTCGACTAATTTCTATTAGTAATATCTATTATTCGGTTATTTTAGTTCGATTGAAAGAAACTAATCACATTTCGATTGAAATATTCTATTGCGTGTTTTCTTTTAACGTGTTTAACAATGTTTATTTCGGATTTAATAATAAGAGTTTAACAGTACGTAATTATAATTTAATTTAAATAATTTAAGCATATGGCATTTTTAAAATACCGTCATTATATAGTTTTGTTAGAACCGATTAAAAATTAGTCGACTTTATATCGATATTAGTAGGTTTTTTTTTTCTAGAACCGACTGAAAATTAGTTGGATATCGAAAACGGCGATTTTTAGTTTAATTTTTATTATCGATTTTTTAAAACACCGACTACATATATTATTCGCTTCGTGTTAAAATATACTTATATTAATAGGCTTCAAAAATTTGTACGATTATTCATTTAACAAAATTTCGAATAATTCTAGATTATCTTATATTAGTAGATTTTGTTAAACCGTCCGGAAAATTCGGACGTATATCATTAGTAGGTTTTACGAAAAACCGATTGATAATTAGTCGGATTTATTCTTAGTTATATGTTTACTAGAATAAATTACTGATTTGCGTAAAACACACCGATTATAGTATATTCACGATGTACGTTAAAATACGTTTAATTTATTATAATAGGGTTGTAAAATTTGTACGATTACACGATTCGTTTAGCAAAATTTCAAAAAATTCGATTATTAGTAGAAGCCGACTGTAAAGTCTGTATATGTATATTAGTGTGTTGCGCTAGAACCGATTTGAGTCGAATTTATTTTCAGTTATATTTTTTTACCAGAATAAATTAACGTTCTTTACCGATTATATACGTAAATAAATGGAATAGAAATAGATGGCACATTGCTGATGATATTGCTTCAATAGCGCAGAGGTGGGGGGGGCAACTGCTTCAACAACGAGTTTCAAAATTCGCAAAAATTTTTAGAAAAAATAAATAAAAGATACGCA